>PVKS010000839.1:0-166522 GCA_004027875.1 Aplodontia rufa | reverse complement strand
AATGGTTTCTCTCATCTGTTGATACTAGAATTTATGTTGAAGCAGTAGGACAGACGGCTGACCTAACAAAGCCTCAAATTGAATGACTTTCAATGCAACAGGGGCGAAAGCTCCCTAGGTAACTTGGAGGTGTAGGGAAGGAGATGGGGAGGGGGGAGGGTATATGAAGAACTCATAGGAGTCGGGTGATGGGGAAGATGGGGGAACCATCCCAGAAGCCGATGTTATTCCTACACTATATACGCATTTAACACATGAGTTCTTCTGGGGGAAACTGCAATAGATGAAACCCATAGTAGCTTATCTATGCGTTAGCATTACCCCTGGTTAACAAAGTTTATACACATTGATTGCTACTGTTTTGACAATGTTTTCCCCTCATCTGTATCCTGTATCGCAATATACTTCTAATAAATGTGGAAAAAAAAAAGTTCTCTGCTGAGAGGTCATAAGAGTACTTAATGCTTTCTAAAATATATTTTCATTTTGCCATTCCCATTGAAGTTTCATCTATAATTAAGTTTTGTGTACAGTAAGATGAAGGAATCCAATTTATTGCCTTCTCAATGACTTCTGTATTGTTCCCTCATTATTTACAGAATGTCATCCTCATCTGAAAGGTGATTCTGTCCTTTGTCTTTTATCAGATCTTAGCATTGAGGATGCCTTGTTAAATTGGGATAAATGGACCTACACCAGCTTCTAAATGGGCCTACACCAGCTTCTAGACCTGAGTGATGAGTTGGCCCAAAGGTGTCTCTGTATTTAGTAAACCACAACCTAGTTTAGTCTACAAGTAGGTTGAGATCTAACCTCAGATCCAAGCAACTGAGCCAATCACAGCTGACCCTTCAGCCAATCCCAGGCTAAGGCTAGTTATGCACTGATTATGCAAAGACTTCGCCAGTCATGAAATCTCTGTTTCCTCTCTCTCTGGTTATAAACCTAGCTCACTATATTCGAAGATGGAACATTTGGAACCAGCTTTGGTTTGGAATGTTGCGTGGTTCTAGAACCTTCTTCCTTAAGTAAACTTTGTTAATGGGACCTGGTCTCAGGATTTTAAGGTCTGTTTTTTGAGTTCTCTGACTGGTTGGGCTGTTGGGTTGGTGCACCCATACCATTTTACTACCTACTATTCTACTTAGTTTTTGTGCTTGTTTTTATACTAGAAAATATTTCTTAATAGCAGGTTTAAACCTTGTTTCTTTTATTCAATAGTGTCATGGCTATTTTGGGTTAAATTGTTAAGATTTGGTAACTTCTAATAGTAATTTACGTATTATCCTATTATATAGTATTTTAAAGTATTTTAGAATTCTCTCATAATTCTATGTGATTGTGATCAAAATTGTTTAAAATAACATATGGAGTTCAGTTTTGTTTAAGCAGCTTATATCTCTATTTAAGTCTTCTTCACTCTTTTGTAGTCTTTGGATCAAATATTTGTGATTTTCTCCAGAGAGATCATAAATATATTTTTTAATATTTTGGGGGGACACAAAATAAATCATGTCATTGTAAATACTATTATAAAATTATACTTCTAATATATCTTAATCGTAAGCAGAAATATAATAAATTTTTGGTTTTGCATCTCATATCCAACATTTTTACATATTTTAATATAACTCCTATGTGGCATTTTTAAAATTTTATATATGGATGAACCATCACTAAGTC
Source organism: Aplodontia rufa (assembly GCA_004027875.1). Classification (NCBI taxonomy): domain Eukaryota; kingdom Metazoa; phylum Chordata; class Mammalia; order Rodentia; family Aplodontiidae; genus Aplodontia; species Aplodontia rufa. The sequence continues at coordinate 164,839 of PVKS010000839.1, read as the reverse complement.
AGTTGATTCCAGTCCTTTCGTATTATTTATTCATGTTTATGGCCTTTGTCTTTGTTTCTGTGATTACAAGTTTGAGTACAATGTTAAACATGATAGTAAGCATTTTTATTGCAACTGATATTTTAAAATGTTTATGTTTGATATTTTAAAATTGTTTACCATAAAAGTGATGCTCACTATAGATTTGTTGTAATTCTTATCATGATCTTTTTAATCATTAAAGAAGTTAATTTTTAAAAATGTTATGTCTCTGTGCATTTAGAAAACCAATTTTTCATTTTAATATGCTCATGCATTCATAGTATGAATAGATTTTCTAATATTAAACTAAATAAATTCCTGGAAAAAATATAACTTGATATTTTTATATTATGTTTTACAGGCATGGCCTGAATTATCTTGTAATTTCTTCTTTTTAATTTTTTTGAATTTTTATACTCTCCTTATCTACATTTTCAATGTTATTAGCATGAATTTATTCATAATGTACTCATTTTTTTAAAGAGAGAGGGACAGCAAGAGAGAGAATCAACTTTATTTAGTTTTTCATGTGACTTTTGTTGCTCAAAGACTTTGTTGTGTACGTGGTGCTGGGGTTCAAACTCACGTATTTGCGGATACCAGGCAAGTACTGTAACCACTGAGCCACTGCTCCAGACTCCATAATGTACTCTTAACAGCTTATTTAAAAGAGAAAAAAAAAAAAAACTAAAAACAAACCCTTTAGCATCAAATAGTCCCATTGTCCTTGTCAATGAAGACTTCAGGAAAGAACTTAATAAAAAAGGAGGCTTTAAAAGGTTTGCAAACCTGAGAGATGCAGCCCTTGGTAAAATCAAAGCTATGCTCTGAAGATTCAAAGGGAGGGGGCAGGCTATACAGGAAATTCTCTCACGCAAGCTGCCACTTCAACCCACTGTGAAAATGAAGGATGGAGAAAGCATTCAGTCCTCATTGGTTGGTTCCAAGTTACAGCTCACTGGGCAGGTCCTTGTAGCAAAATGGGACTCTGAGGATGCTATTCGCCTTGGCAGTTGAAACAGGAACATGGCCCAGCAAGGGCTACGAAATTTCATGTTTTTGAAAAGTGTTTTTATTAGTATAATATAGTTACAAATGATAGTGGGGTTAATTTTGACATATTAATACACACATGTAACAGTTTGCTCCATTTCAGTCTTCCCTGAAACCTCTTAAGATGGATGACATAGCAAATTAAGTAATCAGGATTATGCATATTCCCATATCCAAGAATTTGCAATTCATTTTATTTAGTGATTTCTTTTTAATTTTTTTCTTTTAACTCTACTATTCCGTCAATGAGAGTTTTAAGTCTTGATTCATGAATATGGCACAGGATTTTTTTTAATTTACACTTCCTTTAATTTTTATAGCGACATTTTCTGTAAATAAGTCTTGCACATTTTAATTTTTAAATTTTTATGGTGAGTGGATAGAAATTCAATTGATCATTGTATATTGACCTTGTTGCTGGATCTTATTAACTTCTTTCTTTGGTGACATTTTCGTAGATTCTTTGGGATATTTCATAAAAACAGTCACATGGTCTGTGAATTAATGAAATTTCTTTTTTTCCAACCTGCATAATTTTTTTCTTGACTTGTTACGCTGGGTAAGAGTTATAGTAAAATACTGAATGGGATTGGTGAGAATGTTTGGGTCTTTAATCTATTTGGAGTTGATTTTTAAATATGATATAAGAATCCACATCATTCTTTTACAGTTGGACATCCAGTTTTCCTCATTACTATTATTGAAGATACTATCTTCTTCTCTTTGTATATTCTTGGTCCCTTTATCAAAAATCAATTGACCATACATGTGAGAGTTCAGTACTGGGCTTTCTGTTGTTTCCTTGATTGGTATGTCGATTTTTATGCCAGTAGAATGCTGTTCTAATTACTATAACATTGAAGTGTACTTTAAAATTAGATAATCTGATGGCTTGGACTTTGTCCTCTTTGCTCATGATTGGCTTGGATCTTGTGTGTGTGTGTGTGTGTGTATAAATTTCAATATAAAATTTAGGATTTTTTTCTACATTTATAAAAAGGACATTGAATTTAGGTAGGAATTCCATTCAATCTTTGGGCAATCTGAGCAACTTCACAATATTAAATCTTCCAATCCACGAAAAAATACCTCTCTCCAGTTACTTGTTTTCTGCTTCAATTCTTTCATTAATGTTTTATACTCTTCAGCGTATAGGTCTTTTGCCTTTTGATTAAGTTTATTCTTATGTATTCTATTTTATTTTATTGTAAATGGGATTATTTTCTTGATTTCTCTTTCAGGAAGAAAAAGAAGAAACATGATCATTACCAAACATTTCAATTCCAAATGTATTTTTCTTTTGGTGGAATCTTTAGGTTTCTCTACATATGAGATTGTTTCATCGGCAAAAAGTACCAGTTTCTCTTCTTTTCTACTATACCCCAAGGAAATAGAAGAAGGAAGAAAAAAAAAAAAACTAAGTTCAGTGTTAGCAGAATGAAAGACATAAGAAAAATACAGCAGAAATAACTGGAATTGGATTAGAAAATAATATAAAAGATGCTTTAAAAAAATAGAATGAGCCAAACTTTCACTAGACCAATAAATAATAGACTCATAAAAACAGAAATGGAAGAATGGATATTGTAACTGACACCACAGAATCACAAGCGAATGTAATGAACAATTATGTGTCATAAAGTTAAATAACCTGGAAGAAATGGATAAATTTCTAGACACAATCTACAAAGACTGAATCTGGACCAATAATGAGTAAAGAAACTGAATCAGTGTTAAAATGTATTTCTATGAAGAAAAACTCCAGGACATGATGACTTTGCTACTGAATACTACTGGACATTTAAAGAAAAGCCAATACTAATACTCCACTAACTTTTCCAAAATATTGAAAAGAAGGCAATGTTTTTGCATTTTCTTTCTTTTTTTTCTGGTTCAAAGCCAGCATTGCTCTAATATTGAAACTAGACAAAGGCATCATAAGAAAACTACAGGGCAAAAACTTTAATGAATATGTAGATGCAAAAAATCTTTGACAAAACACTAGCAAACAAATTACAATAGTACATTTAAAAGGAGCATTTGGCATGATCAAATAAATTTATTCTTTGGATGTGAGAAAATTTCAACATTTGCAAATCAAAAAATGTTATATAGATTAACAGAATGAAGTTCAAAAATCATGATAATCTCAGTTGATTCAGAAAAAGTTTTTGACAAAATTCAACATCTTTTCATGATAAAACATTCAAAAATTAGGTAGAGAAGGAAGATATTTCAATATAATAAGGGACATATACAATAAGCCTGTAGGTAATATTGTACTCAGGGGTGAAATATTGGGACCTTGCCTCTAAGATCTGGAACAAGTACAATACGCCTTCACTTGTTCTTTTCAACATAGTATTGGAAGTCCTTCCCTATCCATCTTTTGAATACAAGATCTGTATTTGTGTCTTTTATTACCCACCTGATAGTAGTTATGCATTTTTATTTTATGCCAGATCATATCACATATTCATATTCTTTCTACTCTCTGTTCCTGGAGCTTCAATAAAACAAGAGGATCTATTTATTTTTGCAATGGATTCCTTTGAAAATCTTGTGAGAACTAAGGACAATTTTGCATGCTGATTTATTTATTTAGGTATCAGGGATTGAACCCAGGGACGCTTAACCGCTGAGTCACATCCCCAGCCCTTTATTTTTTTGAGACAAGATCTTGCTAAATTACTCAGGTCCTCTCTAAGTTGTTGAGGTTGGCCTTGAACTTGTAAACCTCCTGCCTCAGCCTCCTGAGCCACTGGGATTACAGGCATGCACCACAGCGCCTGGCTACATGCTAATATTTTCAAAAAGTTTACTGAAAAAAATACATAGGATTACAAAAGTAAATGAATTTATAATATATCCATTAACTTCCTTCATTAACATGATAAACAAAGCTCTAGCTAATTATTAATTATAGTATAAAACTTCAATAATTCTGGTAATGATTATCATAAAAATATGCTGAGATATCTGCAACACAATCTATGCAGATAGGAGTTATGTTTAATGGTGAAAGATACTGGCAAAACTATTGCTCTTTGTTCCCATATGAATAATTGGATAAAATGTTGAATTTTATTTGGAGCTTAAAAAAAATATAGGTAATTTCCCATGCTTGTCACAAACTCCCTGATTTCTATCCACAGATGCTCACATGGCTGTGCAGCTTATGATAAGAATGCTAGAAAGGGCAAAAGTTATGTCCTCTTGCTCTTTCTACCCCACATTTTACATTTGGTACTGAATTTTTCTTTTTCTTGCCTATATTCTGGGTAATTTTTCTTATTTCTTTTGAAGTTCACTAACTCCTTTTAGCTGGGAGTAATCCCACATGTTAAGTTTCTATTTCTAATCCTATTACTCACTTTCAGGTCTAGCTTATTTTTTTTCTAATCTATCTAGTCTTTTCTTATAATCTCTTCCCAATTATTTTTACCTAAGTTTTTGACACATTTTGCTTGTTTTATGTTCTTATAGTTTGAGAATTAAAAGTCTTTATATACTTTTTTTACTGTTTCTTTTTTTCTGTCTTTGTTTCTTCCTGTTTTACAACTATTTTTTTCTGAAACCTTACCTAAAGAGTTTTTTTTTTGTGTGTTCTAAAGAGGATTGGCATTGTTTCTTCCATAACCATGGTATTATTTACTGAGACTACTATAATTTAAATGTGGGGGTTGTTTGGACTATACATTCTCTGCAAATAACATTCCATTTCCTTGTTATACCTTGCTTGTGATTAAAAATTCACAGGAAAGACATTTCTTTCAAACATAGTCAAGGTCAAGACAAGCATTTCTTACCATATCCCTTTGTGGTACAAGTTGTTTGTTTTCCTAGTCTTCCCTTTTCAAAATTTTATTTATGTATATTTAAAAGGTTTCTTGCTATGGTGTCCAGGCTGGCCTTGAGCTTGTGATCCTCCAGTGTCCTGAGTTGCAGGGGTCACAGGCATGTATCACCATGCCTAGCTCATATATGTATTTTAAATTGGCAGCTAAAATTATGTTAACTACATATAATATATTGTTTTGAAGTATGCACACATTGTAGGATGACTAAATTTAACTAATAAACATATATGCATTACTTCACATAATTACCATTTTTGTGGAGAGAATAATTCACATCCATTCAGCATATTTCAAGGACCCAACACCTTAAGTATAGTCACATGTTATGTAGTAGATTTCTTGAACTTATTCCTCTATTCTGAAATTTTCATCGTCATTGTTCCCTGGACAGGTAAGTGGCGGTCATCATGGTTTTATGTGAGATACTTCAATGCCTCATCTTGTCTAGACCTTTGATCAGATCCCCTGTTGCCTGTGCAGTCCCATACTCCAATATGCTGATGATCTAGGACACCAGAGATTGGAAGATGACCCCAGGAAGGAGCCTGCTCCTGTGCTCTCTTATATATCTAGAATTATGTTTTCTCATTCTTTTGGTCATTGGAGAATGTTTTCTTTTTGGTTCTTCTCATCTCTGCATTTAAAATAACTTTTGCTTAAAATTTTTAAGCTTTTGATATTTAATATTTGTACATAATTATGTGGCACAGATTAATTCAATACGTGTATACAAGGTAAAATGATCATATCAAGCTAATTAGCATCTGCGTTTCCTCAAGCATTTATCATTTCTGTATGTTGGGAAACTTTTGACTCTTCTCATTATTTGATGTTGTCATACATTGTTACAGACCTGTTACCCTACCGTCACTGTAGATCATCAGAACTGATTCCTCCTATTTTTTGGTACCATGTATCTAACTTCTCTCCATCCCTCCTCTCCACACCACTTCATTGTTTCTTGTAACCACTCTTTTACTCTCTTCTTCTAAGAGACAAATTTCTTTAGTTTTCACAAAGTGTGAGAACTTGTGATATTTCTTATTCTTGCATGTTTTATTTTACTCAACATCAGGTCCTTTAGTTCAATACATGTTACCATAAATGAAAGGATTTCATTCTTTTTTATGAATAATATTCCATTGTGGATATAGATCAAATTTTCTTTATCTATTCTTCTACTGATGGGCACACTCACTGAACCTATCTGTACCTTGGTTCCTGTGACTAGTGCTGTAGTATTCACGGGAGCACTCTTTCACTGTTCCTTCTAAATTATTTTTTCAGTTTTGTGTCTTGTTATTTCATGAATAGTTCTATAAGAGTCTCCTAAAAAATGACCCTATCAATTACCATATTCACTCCCTTTATATTTATACCATTCCCCTATACTGTCTTGGCAAAGCAAAAATAAACCAATGGGATTACATCAAACTAAGAAGTTTCTACAGTGTGGGAAACAAGAGTGGAAAGACAACCTGCAGAATGGGAGGAAATATTTGCAAACTATTCATCTGACAAGAGACTAGCACCCAAAATGTGTAAGGAACTCAAATTACTCAACAGCAAAAAGCACAGCTGATCCAATTTATAAACAGACAAATAACTAAATAGGTCTCAAAAGAAAACATACAAATGGCCATCAGGGATATGATAAAACAGTTAATATCAATGATCATCAGAGAAATTCAAATCAAAACCACATGGATGTGTCATCCTAGTTGGAATGGCTATTATCAAAACAGTAAAAAATAACAATGCTAACAAAGATGCAGAGAAAGGGGAACTCTCATACACTGCTGGTAGGAATGTAAATTAGCATAGTCATTCTAAAAACAAACAAAAAATAACCTCAAGACTCCCGTATGATCCAGAAATTCCAATCTCTGGTGTATATGCATTGAAAGGAAGTGAAATCATATCAAAGGATATATCCTTGCAACTTTGAGATCATAAGAAAAGATTTGCAACTTGAATGACTAAGTTTCTGTCTTTTTGTCTTACACACTGCAGTTGTTGATAATGTAGGCTATTTTGGGAAGGTCCAAGAAAACTTTCCTGTTGTGCAGCACATAAATATTAAATATATAACAGAAAATCATATACTCTACTACCCCTTTTTACTGACTTCAAATGAGGGTGGCAAGTGAAAAAAGATGGTCATTCATATTTCCACAGGTGGATTCAGGATGTTGGTTTACTATTCCCAGAGTTTAGAAGAAGAATGAAAGACCTAGCTAAGGATGGGGTAGACGGCATGCAAGCTATGAGAAATTTATGCATAGAAATGCTTACCAAAATGTGTTCCTAATTTGGTGTCTCCATTTACTATTTCTGTTACTTACTCCATTGAGCCAAAGAATGAATAAACCATGAAGGAATCCCTAAATCACCGGATACTAACAATAGCACATTTGATATTTTCCTGATGAGGAAGAAGTACCATAGTCCCTCTTTATCTACAGAGGATACATTCCAAGATTAGTGGAAGCCTGCAATTACATATAGTACAGAAATATGTACATAAATATATATATACACACACATAGTTTTTTCTATACATACATACTTATGCTAAAGTTTAATCTATAAATTGGGTACAGTAAGAGATTAACAATAACTAATACAATAAAAGAATTATAATATTCAGTAAATAAAAGTTTTCTAAAAATGGTCTCTTGCCAGCATCAAGACAAATATTAATATCTTTAGACCATAGTCAACTATAGGTTATTGAAACTGTGGAAAGCAGTTAATGGCGGGGGGGGGGGACCACTGTAATCACTATCTGAAGGATTAACTTCCTCCCAGCTGAATAAAATGAGAAACAAATTAGAGAAGCAAAATTCTAGGTTGATTTCAAGTTTTATTCCTCTGTGATTTAATCCAGTTTTCCCCCTCTCCATAAAAACTTTATAATTAAAAAACAATTTCAAGTCTACTTTTTCTCTACTAAGTCCTATTGGATAATTTAACAATCTGCTTGTTCTTGCTTCAGGAAGTAAAAAATCCTGGACGCTTTGTGTGCTGATTAACATCTAAGAAATCTATAAAGTTTAATTAGGAAAAAAAATGAACAATAAAGTTTTATTTGCCCTGCTAAATTTTAGAGCTAATGTACCACTTTATTTTCATAGCTTTACTTCTTTGCAGTCTTCTAAAAAGACTTGAAAATTTTCATCAGAAAAACACGTTTTTGCTTTGCGTGTAGTAAGTGGTGGAAAGCAGGAAAAAAGCATTGTATGTGTTGTTTTTACTCCTTCTTAAATGCTTAGTATTAATTTAAGAAATTGTTCTACATATTATTTTCAACATTTTATTGTGCCCAGCCTAATATTTGAATTCACTTCTTTTCTGTGCTCAGGTGTCATCTCCTGAACTAGACTAGATCTTGAGGGGCAGAATCTAATTCATTTTAAGTACTTTCATTAATGCTCAGGGTAGTACAAGCAGAATGATTTGAAAACAATCACCAAGTGGAGATTGATTTAAATTCCTCTTCTGTTAACCAGTGTTTAGGGGGCTTCCAATGCAGAAATTTCTTAGTGGTTCAGCTTTAATGTATCTGGGCATTTTATCAGCATTTTATAATTTAAAATATAGTCCCTTTCTTGTCTTATAGAACATTGCTAAAAGCTCTGATAAGTTAACAAAAGTACCCTTCCATCCCTTTGACCACTGGAGAAGCTAAGATTAAAAGAAATTAAATATATTAATATGTATTAGGGTTTTCCAGAGAAATGAAACTAGTAGAAATAGAACTGAATTAAATGAAAAGACATTTCCCATGATTATGGAGACAGAGAAGTCCCACCATCTGCCATCAGCAGTCTAGAGGCCCAGGAAAGGCAGTGGCATAATTCAGCCCAACTCTGGAGGCTTGAGATAGAGGAGAGCCAAGGGCATAAATTCCAGTCCAAAGCTCAGAGAAAATTAGATGTCCAACCTCAAACAGGAAAGAAGAAGAAAAAAGTGATTTCTTCACTTCTTTACTTCTTGTTGGACTTAGGTCCTTCAATACATGGCATGATGCCTGACCACATTGGTAAGGGCAGTCTACCTACTTCGGGCACTGATTCAAATGAGGGACTCATCTAGAAACCCCTCAGTGACACACCTAGAAACAATGTTTAATCTCAGAACCCCATGGCTGGTTAAGTTGACACATAAAATTAACCATTGCCTGAAGTCATCTTCTTGCCTAGAAAATTATCACAGAATTAGAAACAAGAACACAGAGTTTCTAGTTCCAAAATGTTATTTCAGACTGCTTCTATTACAACACAGATTTCTGAAACACATTTAGCAACTGGCTGAAATATAGAAGCATGTTACAGGTCCTAGATGATAGGGAATGGGTCTGATATAGTAGTCATATTTCAAATTGCCTCAAGATTCAATATAATAGAATATCTTTTTAAGGGATCATGTTTAAGTATCTCACATCTTAACATTGCTAGCCTTTCTTGAGAAAAAAAAATGGTGACCATTAGAGCAAGGTGATCTCATCAAAGAGGAGTTGCAGAGTGGAAACGGCTATTTCCAAAAGCAATGTTAAAAATGCACTTATATTCTTCTCCCCAGCTGGGCAAGAACCTGGATCCTGTAAAAAGCAACAAAAGCTCTCTTTAGGACAGTCAGAAGGATCTAACAGAGCAGGTGGTTATTGAGAAAGGTCCTGAGGGATGAGCTCAACTTTTCCAACTAAAAAAAATGGACAATGGGAAATCAATAATGACTCTTAAAGTACAGGAGGACATGAACCTATTTGTGATTTGTAACACAACCACAGAAGAGGCCTTAAGCTAGGAACAAGTGTGCAGATAGTAAAATATTAAACTCAGCAGTCTACACTACCAAGAAGTAACATTTATCGAATCTTCCAGCCATAATTAGAGCAGGGCATTTTCAACTCTCCTCTGTTCATCTCCTCCCACCTGCCATGTGCCATGAGGCCACATCTTGTTAGTTATACTCTAGTCTTTTCCTCTAACAGTAAAATGCACCAAGCAAGCATTTATTTGTATAGTTGTGTGATACTTTATTTGCTTAAAATCAGGGCACTACTTCTTTCCAAAAAAGGCTTCTCTGCCTAAGAGAAAATGCTGTCACCTAGCACAGGGAAAGGCAAGCTCTGGGTGTCTAATATGACTCTGATACCCTGCGTAGTAGTGTATGAGCCCTGACTACTGACACCAGCCTTCTAAAGAGACTGTGTGTTTGCTGCTGCTTGGTTAGCTCAGAACTGCTGTGACCACGCAGCATGACTATCTCAGCAGCCCAGCTGATGGCTTGCCTCCTTGCCTGACTCCACGGCCAACAGAAGGACAGGGCCAACATGATCATCCGGGTGTGAGGTCAGAGCAGTGATTACCTAAGAATCTCTAGGTGCATGAAGAACAAGTTGTTTTGAAGCTTCCCTTTTCACTTCCTCTTCAAAATCACTTGAACTGATCACAACCAGCACAGGATGACAGTGCCCTGTTGATTGTAGGCATTACCCCCAGGGGCATAGTATTGTCATCAGAGATTTCCCTCTGTCACTGAAAGGAGAAATATCAAGCCGGGGACAAATTCTCAGCACTCAACAAGTCAATCAGGAAACCCCATGGAGAAAAGGATTTTTCCCTCCTTTGGCTGAAAGTAGATGATGCCTTGAGTTTCTCTCCGTAAAAAGAAAAGGAAGAACAGATTAAAAGGAAAAGGTGTCTGGGGGTGACATCATCTCCTTCGTGGAGGGAGGAAGCAGGTAAACTGCAGGTGATCCCTGTAGTGATGTAGAAGCAAGCCCAGCTCAAGGCTGGCCAGCACTCCTCCCAGAGGAATGTGGCTTTTTTCCTTGACTTCATTTTAATGTTTAGCCAGTTTTGTTATGAGTCAAAAGGATCTAATAACAACCAAGCATTTAAGAAATCTCTTGTTTTCTAAAATGGAAGTGTTACGTGGGAAGGGAATGAATCTGTCACGTTCACCTCAATCCGTCAGGTGCTTAAAAATTTCCTGGCCTGTGTGTAATCGGTTCTCAATATTTGTTCAGTGAATTAATTTGTTATTAGCTGCATCTCCTCTCCATTCTGTTTGAACTATCTTGCCTTAATAATAACCAGCTAAGCCTTGAAGCAGGAGTGAGAAAGAGGTAGAAATCCTGCCCTGTCCTTCAGTCAGCAGAGTCATCTGAGGAGAGAGTCTGAGAGAAAAAGGCAAAAGAGAGATTGGTGCACACAAAGAAAATAAAAAAGGAAGACAAGGACGATGCAAAGGAACGACATCTCTTCAGTAAGACTACAAGTATGCCCTCTTCCCCATTCTCAAGCATTATATCACAGAATAAACACCTAGCTAGACTAACCGGGCCTGGGGTGGAGAGGGAGGGAGAGAGAGGTTTTTCCATGGCAATACTATCCCAAGTTCTTCTTTAGCCCCAAAGTCCCCACCACAAATGGACATTCCTGATACTGTCACCTGGATACAGAGAGGCTCAGCCTCATTTTCTGTGTTGCTTCTGGTAATGGTCTTAGTTTATCAGATTCTAAGCACATTCCCACTTTAACAAGGACTTAAAGTAAGTTCTGTTGATGTTTGTGAAATAATCTGGACATGGCTTCTTATGATTGAACCCAAATGTGAGATATCAATTTTCTCTCATTTTTAAGAGAAAGTTTTCTCTTTTATTTGACTCTTGTCTCATCCCTGTGCCAGAGTTAATTAAATTATTGCATCAACATTTTGTATCCCTGCCAAGAAATCCTAAGGCCAGTAGCAACATTTTTAATAAATCAAAAGGATCAAATCAAATAAATAAATGATTTGGGTGGCAAAGGGCAGAAAAATTCCAGATGAGACTCAGAAAGGTTCCTGGCTCAGCTCAAATTGGAAACTGCATCATCAGCAGATTTGGGGAGATTTTCAGGTTTTAAGATAAGCTTTTTACATTGCACTAATTAAGGCTAGAGTTTGAGAAACATAAAACAGAATTTAAAAAAAGCAAAAAAATGGTAATGGGCCAGTTGACCACAGATATTGCCTTCAAAAGCCTCATTTCTCATGACAGCATGCCAGAAAAGCAGCTCTTTAGGGTGGATTTGTCAGAATAGGCAATTTAGGAAGTGTCCCCCCAGCCCACCCTATCCCCGCCTCCCTCTCTGCCACAGTCATTCTTTCTGCCTCTGGGGGAAAAGTGGTTTTCTTCATGAGCAGAGGTGGTTTGATGGCTTTTTGATTCTTCTAAATGCATTTGTGTATCCTTGAGCCATTTCTTAATTGTCTTCAGTTTAGTGTGCATGCATGCACACACACGATTATTTAGGGACTACAAATACTCATTCCAGCATTTTCCCCCATGATTGCTAACTATGCAATGTGGATTTGCTTTTACATGTATAAAGCAACGCAGCAACACAGTTCCATTTATTGCTTCTCGAGTATTGCCTAGGTTACAAAAGTTTTACCATCTGTTCTAGCCTAATCCAAAGCAGAATTAAGAGGATAAGCTTTTACTTTTTCTTCTGTTACTGTTGTGGTGTTATTATATTTTAGAAATAGGGAGGAGATGAGAAGGCAAAATAAATATATGTCAAGTCTTTAAAAGAGTAGAAAGATGAGAATTCTTTGCCAACTAGTGATATTATTTTTGAACTTGGTCACGAAGGATTTTTTTTACTACTTGGTAAGTTCCACTAAAAGGAAATGGAAATACACTCATGAAAATATCAGCAAATCAACCAATATTTATTTATTTATTTATTTTTTAAGAATTAAATTCCTTTAAACCAATATTTATTAATGTCTTAATATCAATATTGAACTAGTCTCTGTGTGGCTTAAAAAAAAAGAGTGTTAATGCTGATTATTGTCCCCAGGGAACTCACATTGTAGTTGGGATTTTGAGATGTGCATATGTTATAAATAGGAAAATAAAAGACCATTCAAGTCAGAAGCTAATACATCCAGACACAATGACCACAGCTGGGGCTGTAGAATAGGAAAATTAAGGATTCACGGGTGACAACAGTTTATTGCTTATTACTTACTATTTGTTAGATGCATTATAACTTTATAAACATTATTTTAAATTGTTTTGGATATATACACAACATACTACTATTTCTCTGATTTGTCTGGATAGATCAAAAAGGAATTTCATGTTTTTCATCTATGAAGCATGTGGACAGGTTATTCCATGGAAGCAGAGAATAGGCATATCTTTTGTGATCTATCTCAACACTCATACTCATTAAAGCCACCCTGATAACTTTCATGAATTCATAAATGTATAGATTAATTGATGAGCAAATAACCTGGTTAGCAAATTAACATTTCTGGGCCTTACCCAAGACCCGTGGATGAGGTCCATTTGATCATTAATCTTTAAAATTCACCAGGAGATTTTAATGAACTGTCAGTGTTGTGAATCCTGGTGCTAAGTAATTACATCCAAAGCTTCTTATGTGCATTATTCCTTTCTCCCTGGAACTTCTGAATTAGCTTTTCCTCTTATCAGTTTGCTAAAATACAATAATCCCAGCTACCTGTCAATTAGCAGGGAAAGACTTCTCACTTTTAGCTTCCAATACAATGAGCCGTTCCTCCCCTTAATGCCCTCTCTTCCCTTTGGGTGGATGATACCATGCTCTCCTAGTGTCCTCAAACCTACATGACTGCTTCTCCTTGCAAGTTGCTCACCCATGACATAAATATTTGAGGTCCATATAGCTAATTTCTATAGTGACTGTATTAGTTATCTCTCTGCCATTGTGACAAATACCTGACATAAACCTTTCCTCCTTTAAAATTGCTTATTTTGACTCACAGTTTCAGCGGTTTCCATCCACGATTGCTTGGCCCTGTGGCAATGCCATACATCATGGTGGCAGTGTGTGGTAGAGCAAAGTTGCTTTCCTCATGGTGTCTGGGAAGCAAAGTGAGAGAGAAAAATGTCAGGGTCCCAACATCCCCTTCAAGCACACCCCCCCAATAACCTGACTTCCTTCCACTGGACCCCACCTCCTAAAGGTTCCATCATCTATCAATAGTGCCACAGGCTAATGACCAAGCCGTTAAAACATGGGGACGTTGCAAATTCAAACTCTTGCAGATTCTTTGCTGTCTTCCCTGTAACTTAGGTTATGGCATCTGCTCCTCTGGCATTAGATATCTCGGGAATAGTGATAACTCACATATTTAAATTTCTAGCTTAGGTCTCCCAGCTTAAACAGATGCATCCAGTTGTCTGATATGTCTACTTGGCTACGTAGGTCTTATCTTCAATTTACTTAACTCCAACTTTTGAAGATTCCCCTTAAAAAATATGTCTCATCTGTGGAGGCTGGATCTAGACCCAGGCCAGTGAGAAAGTTGGTCTATTATCATGTGTTAAATCCAGATAAGGTGTAATGTTATACAACATAATACTTTTTTAGAGACATTGTGGGAAGGGGAAGGGAGGGTCAGGGTGGGTAATTGGGGGGGCACTCCTGGGGATAATTCTAATATCCAGAATCTATACACATTTTATATTATTTTGTTAAAAACTTGTATGGTTGTTCAATAATAAATCTCTCAATAAAAAAAAAAGTTTAAAAAAATGTCTTCTTGAATTTTCCCCTCCAGAGCTACTGGTCTTAGGATTTGCTTTGGTTTGTTCTTTTTCTTACCAACTTTTAAATCAAATCCACTGGCTGGCCATCTAAATTTTACTTTTAAAATGAGCCTTAAATCCATTTATGTTTTGTCATTTCCCCATGTCTTATTCTTCTACCAGAACCTCTTATCTAAGTTTAATGACTGACGTTGTTTTGCGGAAGTTAGAATAAAATCTAAACCACTTCTTATGCTTTGCCTTATCTGACCCTCCACTCCTTTTTGGCCCTATCTCATATCACCGCCCCCCCCAACTCCCTAAATGGCTCTCCTGTCTTCTGTTTTTAGACACTGCCACTATTTTTCTGCTTGTAGAAGCATCATTAGTTTATCTAGGCTGAATAACCAGCATACAGGTATTTATGGGTTGAATGTGATCATCCTGTCACTATCAGTTTATATGTATCCTCCTCAGAAGTTCAAGACTGAACACCTTGAATACCCTAAGTAAGGCAATTGCACTCTGTCTCTGCCTCTCTGCCTTGAGATGACACAGGGATGATGGGAAGAATGGCTATGTGGTTTTTTTTTTAATTCATTTGTTTATATTCTCATCTCATTCTTTTTAAAAAGAACATTCAATTTCCTTTGCACTCTCCATGTGACCTTCCTACTTCCATATCTTTGCTTCTTCCTCCTCAAATATTCACAAACACCATTATGGAGTGTATATAACTAGGAATTATATCCTTAGCTCATTAGAGGATGCATATCTTTGCATTCATTAGATAAATACTAAATTGTTTTTCAAATGGTTGTTCCAATTTACATTCCCACCTGAGCTGAGTAAAAGTTTAGGTGCTCAGTTCTCTTTAACTCTTGGTATTGTTGAATTTTTCACTTTTGGCTGGCCTATAGGTATGAAATTGTATCATGTTGTAATCTTAGTGCTACTTGCCAGATTACTAATGAGGCTAAGTATTTTTTTATGTTTATCAAACATTTAGATTCCACTTTTTGTGGAGTGCCTATTCACATATAACCTGTGTTTTTCTTATTGATTTTACGGGTTTAAATTTTTTATATGTAATCAATTCTTTATCGGTTATGTGTGTTGTAAATGTCTTCCCTAATCTATGGTATGTCTTTCAAATTTTATTTATTTATTTTTTCAAGAAAGAGAGGGACAGTGGAGAGAGAGAAAGAAAGAGAGAATCAATTTTATTTAGTTTTTCATGTGTTTTTTGTTGTTCTGACACTTCATTGTGTATGTGGAGCTGGGGTTGAACCTGTGTCCTTGCCCATGCCAGGCAAGTGCTGCAACCACAGAGACACCGCTCCAGCCCCTCATCTTTTATTTTTTACAGTTTTTATGAAGAAAAGATCTTATTATTTACCATTTACCAATTTTTTATTTATAACGTGATGTTGAATCATTTTCAAAAGAAATCTTAACAATCAATCAGTGGTTTCAACTGGATTCTATAGTATTCCCATTTAAATGTCTCACTCATTTGGCTCATATTTAAATCTTTAGTGAAATTGGAATTGTTTTTTTTATTGCTGTTGTTTTGTTTGTTTGGGGTTTTGGGTTTGCTTTTCCTGAGATGAGGTCTGTTCATGTTGCTCAGACTGACCTTGAACTCTGGATTCTCCTTTCTCAGCCCTTCAAATATAACAGGGATTATAACCATGTGCCATACCACATCAGACTAAGAAATGATTTTTATATAGGATGGGAGGGAATAGTCAAGTTTTGTTATTTTCCTTGTGAATAACTGATTGTCTAAGAACAGATTATTTCCTTTGTTTTCTGATTTCAAATGCTATTTTTCTCATAAACATTATTTCCAAATATGTGTGAGTTATCTATTCCATTGCTCCATGTATTTATGCTTGCAATTCCAATTGTTGGAAATAGTTTGCAGTGTCCTAAGTCTTAACACCTTCTAGAACCTATCAGTCTACCCTGCTCCTTCTTTAGGAGTCTCCAAGCTAAATCTGAGCCTCTGCTCTTCCATATTAATTTTAAAACAAGCTTATCAACATAATAGCAGCAAAAACAACAGCAACAACCACTCTTGGGACTTTGGTTGGAACTGCACTTAATTTGTAGCTCAACTTGGGCTGAATTGTTTTTATGATGTTGAATTATTTGTGATATTGAGTTCTAGTCCATTAACGCTATGTAGCTCTCATTTTTAGTTTCATTATAACATTCTTCAAAATGTTTTATAATTTTCCCCATAAAAGTCTTTCATATCTTCTGTTACATTTATTTTTGTTTACATTTTGAAGATATTTTAATAGTATTTTAATGATATTTTCTGTCTTTATTGTTGAACTGAGATGCAAATGAGTTCTCTGTGTTGATTTTATATCCAGTTTCACTAAACTGTTATTAGCCATAATAAATTATTTTTTCTGCAAATAATGGCAGTCTCTTTGCCAATCCTTATATATTTCTTTTTCTTCATCATGATGGCTAGATTTTTGGTTGGAAATAGTGATAGAAAGTAGCTTTACAGTTTTTTTTCAGATTTTAAAAGCAATACCTTCAAATTTTATTACTAATTGTGTTTTTCAGATTTTAAAAGCAATACCTTCAAATTTTATTACTAATTGTGATATTCATTGTTGTTAGATTAAGAAAATCTCCTTTTATTCCTAATTCCTTTTAATCCTTTTATTCCTTACTAATAGGTCCTTCTTTTTAAAATTCTGAATGTGTGTTGAATTTCATTCAGTTCTCTTTTTTCTTTCAATATATTAAAGCAAAGACCTACAAATACAGATTCTTCTAATGCTAATCCCACCTTGAGTTCCTGAAATAAACTTGGTCTGTTATTATAATATACCTAAAGTAAATTCACAAAACCTTTAAGAATTTTACACTTATCTCCATGAGTGATACTGTGCTCTGATTTTTTCTGAACACTGTACTTTTTAGTCATCAAGATTTGTCAACCTCCTAAAATAAGTTGTGAAGTCTCTGTATTCCAAAATACCTTACATAAGATTATAATTATTTGTTCTTTGCAAATAAATGGGCCAATTTTTTCTACCAACTTATTCAACACTTTTAATTTGAATTAATTCAAATTTCTTCCTGTGTCGGTTCTGGTAAATTATGTTTCTCTGGAAATATTAGCTAATAAATTTTAAAACTTAGGTCAAATAATAAAGCTATTATCATCTTTATAACCTCTTTTTTTTTATCCGTGCAGTGTATATACTTCTGCTTCCTTTTGAAAGCATTTTTGAATATATTTTTTACACGTTCTCTTTTACCTTGACCATTCCTGTCAGAAGTATTCTAATTTATGAGACCTTTTCTAGACCAACATTTGGCTTTGTTGAACCTCTCTATTATTTGAATTTTTTTTCAGAGCAGCACACTGTCCCACTTATAGTCTATCCCTTATTATCGTAGTTCTACTGTCAGTCTGAACCATGCAATTCCATATATACTTGGGATAATCATTTTTTATTATTTGTGCCAAACTAGAAGAGTATCATCAAAAAATGACCTCTGTCTGTTTCTTCTTTGGAGCAATTTTCTCTAACGGCTGGTCAGCCTTGGGAGAGTGCACTGTCACACTGGCTACTGGCCATTGCCCTCTCCACATTGACATCACAGGCATCCTCAAAGAGGTCCAGGGCAAAAGCCTGTTTCTAGTCTCTTTCCCTTATTGGATTATTTTTCTAACATTTTCATGTGTAATACTAAATATTTCCCTCATTTAAAAAACCTATTAAAATTCCGGATGTGTGAGTCGGCACCCATTTTCACAATGACCAAATACCAGAGTTGGAACTGTGTATGTTTACACGTGTACATTCTTGGGTTGAGAATTTACTGCAGCTCTTGTGGACTACTATAGAGGTCCCTGCCAGTCACTTATACTATAACAATAATATATACAGATTGAGAACATGCCCTGTGAACGCTTTCAACATGAGGTGGTACTTGTCTTTAAGAATAGGTTAGGATGGGAAGAAAGTGACTAATTCTGCTAGTGAGCATGGATCTGGAAAGGGAATCAGATGGACACTAGAAATCTGACTTTCCCTCAGTCTTGATTCCCACATACCCACTAGGTGATCACAGATAAAGACATGAGATTTTTATACAAGGTCCTTAAACACAAGGCAATCTCTACATTTGATGCTCAAAGAAAAGGTAATTTTTTTTTCCATTCTTGGATGTGAATTAGCTATGCAGGATTTGATGTATGACAATTCTATACTATGTCACCATTTTATATGTGCAAAATTTTGCTATATATAATTTGTTAAAAAAAACTTAAACATTGACGTTTATTCTTAATCTCAAAGAGAGTCATAATTTTTCCTTGACACAATAGACCTTTGGAATATGAGAATTCATTGCTAAGTATTCAGCAAAATTAGCTCTGCCTATGGAATAAACAGTAATGCTGCCCTATCCCTTCTTATAGAACTGTGCCTAACCAAATGCTGGAAAGAAAGCTAGGTAATAGGTAACGGCAGAAATGCTTAGATGGATGGGCTTATCATCTCTTTTTCTTTCATGTAAACCATTTAATTTCCTCAGCAAGATAGCTAAACTTGCATCTTCTGTCACCTGCAGACAAAACTATCCTGTCCCTATTTGATACTAAAGGCTCATTTTGCAAACTGATCCTTCTTGTCCCAGCACCTCTCCTCTCTCTGCTCCTGACACACTGATTTTCAGTGTTTCCATAAGAGACCAGTCTTTTGACATAAGGGTTTAGCTTACAGTACCGCTCCTGCTGCTTCTACCTAATCAACCCCATCTTCATAAGTTAACTGATCAGTTAAATGATCCTCCTTCTGGTGACTTTTTTTTCTTTGTGCTCAAATTTCTTTGCAACACTAACAGTAACTGTAACATGTGATATATATGCATGCAATTCATATTTGTTTCCCCAGTGAAATAGGAACTCCACATGGGTTCACAATTATACATTGAAAGCTTACTTCAGGGCATAGCACAACACAGATGTTCCACAAAATGCTTAATAAAGCATTTCTTTTTTTTAAGAGGGAGGGACAGTGAGAGAGAGAGACAGAGAGAGGAGAGAGAGAGAAGATCAATGTTAATAGTTTTTCAGGTGGTTTTCATTTCTCCTTGACATTGTTGTGTACATGGTGCTGGGGTCTGAACTCGTGTGCTTGTGCGTGCCAGGCAAGTGCCGTGACTGCTAAGCCACCGCTCCAACCCCAATAAAGCATTTCTTTAAAGAATATTCTTACCTTCTATATGAACAAAAATAATTCACAAACAATTATATTATGAATATCTACTGTATAAAATTGTTCTGCATGCCATCCAAGGGATAAAAATGATATATTATGTCAATGTACCCAAATAGAAAGGGATTTTTTTTTAAAGAGAGAGAGGGACAGTGAGAGAGAGAGAGAGAATTAATCTTATTTAGCTTTTCATGTGCCTTCCTTTGCTTTGACACTTCTTTGTGTATGTGGTGCTGGGGTTTGAACCCACATCCTTACACATGCCAGGCAAGTGCTGTAACTCCTGAGCCACCACTTCAGCCCCTTGAAAGTGATTTTTAACCTCTGCATTTATAAACTTTGTAGGGGGGATGTTGAGATTTAAACTCATACAAATTTGGCAAACATAAACACCTAATTCTCAGCCAAAGCAAAATGAAATAAATAAGTAATAGGAGTATAGATATTATGTATTTGAATGAAGGAGTAATTGATTCTAACTAGGTTGATCAGAGAAAGCTCTACTAAGTACAATGTATCAGGCCTCAAAGAGGAGAATGCACTCTATTGGTAGTAAAGTGGGTTTTAAGCTAAGGTAGCAGAATGAGCAAAGTTACACAGATGTGAAAATGCTTGGAAAACCGATTCAGTTTGACAGAATTCGGAGAAGCAAGCTTCAATATAGAATGTGGAAGTATTTCAAAGGTAGAATGGATCCACTGAACTTCTGTAACAGTTGCATAATTAGAAGTGTGTGCTGTGAAAGATCAGAAAGATGATAAATGGGGTCTGGAGCAGTGGCTCGGTGGTTATGGTGCTTGCCTGGCATGCACAAGTACACGGGTTCAAACCCCAGCACCACATACACAAGTAAGGGTCAGAGCAACAAAAGCCAGGTGAAAAACTCAATAAAAAAATTGATTCTCTCTATCTCTCCCTCTCTCTCTCTCACACTGTCCTTCTCTCTTAAGAAAAGAAAGAAAGATGATAAATGTGGAGGAGAGAGAAGCAATATAAGGGGGTTATAAAAGTCCAGGTAAAAATAATGACATCTGAACTAAACAGTGTAGAAAATTAGACTTATTTGAGATAGTGGATATGGAAGAGAATTTTCTTTTTTAACTATAATTTTAAATGTTTCTATAATTTAATTTTCTATGTGTCTGAGAAGATAATAACATATGATTTTGAACTGAATATGATGAAGTCAGTTTTAGAACATGTGATTGAGGTACCTAAAGAGTAGATGTCTAGCAGGTGATTTCAACGTAGGGTGTTCAAGAGAACAGTGAAGTGGTAGGAGTCAACGATGCAAAGTGGAAACCGGGAACCAGTGGAACAACTGCAGATGGGCTTTCTACTGTGCCAGCCTGCAAACTGAACAGGAAATAGAAGTCTTGACAAGCCTTCAGGAGAACAATTGACTGCAGTTTGGGGGGGGGGGTTTGGAACAAAAGTATATTTGGGGGAATTAATATACCAGTAGGATAGAAAGGCTGGCCAAGATTAAAGCAAATAAGTTTAGCTAGACTGAGGGTGGAAAAGAGGAATAATTAGGATAAATAGTCATTAAAGGGGAATCTCAATTTTGCATTTTAAAATGACGCATAATATTTGAAAGATCTAATATGTATAAATCATTATTCAATAACCAACATTTAACTTAAACAGAGATCTTTGGGGAGTGAGGAGAATGAGGAATTCTGAAGTCAGGCTGTTGAGAGGATCAGTAATATTGAAATATTGAAATCTACAGACGTGGCTATGAAACTTGAATATTCTAGACAAAGGCAAAGTAAGACCTCAGTAAATGAAATCATTTTATAAGTGGATCCTGTGAGTTTCAAAGGTATTGAGAGAGGTGCAGTCTCTGGTCCTTGTAACACAGATGCAGTAGAAGGAAATTTTTGTATTGAGATAATGAAACAAGTTAACACTGGTAATAATATATAAATTTCTTGTTTATCTGCCCCACTGATTTTTCAATTGTGAGGTGTTCAGTCAATCTTGGAAATACTACGTGAATATTAGTAAAAATGTTAGTGCCAACTCAATTGTATTAAGTGACTCACTTATTTTAAAAAATCCATTGATGAGCCACTGCACCTCCAAATGTAAAGCAACAATTTTATCTGATAAAAGCAAGGTCAGCTGAAAGATTTACATCACAGAGCTGGAAAGAAATCAAGTTTGGGAAAGTAAGGATGGCATCACTAACACGGGCATCTTGTGATCTGTTTTGAAGTCCACATTTCTTGGCAATGAAAACAGGATGTAGGAACGCGAGTGTTAGGGGACGCAGACCTCAGTCCTGTCTCTGATGCTAACAGACGGTGTAGTTTCATGTGAGTTATTTTTTTAACTTTAAGCACCAATTTCCTTACCTACTAAATAAGTTTTAGAATTCTCTTCTAATCCATGAGATTAAATTTAGTTCCCCTAGTTTCAGGAGAGATGTGACCTAATACACGAGATATTGATTTATTGCTATAAGTCACTTTATATTTGGTTTCTTAACCTTTCTGATCCTTACTGTTATCATTTACAAAATGGAGATATAAATCCCAATCATATCTACCTTAGAGGAATATTGTGAAGGTAAAACAGGATAAGATTGTAATGCGCTAGTTTCAAGAAATACTGTTATCACCAACATATTACTCAAATGTATAACTACATTTACATTTTTTGCTTCATTGTTCTTTCCTTAACTTCTCTTCTTTTATTGTTTTAATCCCATATGCACATTAGTGACTTACCACTGACTGTTTGTGTTTTTCCCCTTTATTGGAAACCCTCAAAAGAAATGAAATTTGTGCTATTTTCCAGTTGCTCCAAGCAATAATTTGTAATTTAATAAATCTAGAAAGATCTTGTCAAATTACCATGGACTTCCACTAATGACAATATTCTCCATGTACTCCTAACCACCAAATAAAGATAATTGATAAGTGATTTTTGTAACCACACTGGACTTTTTTATTCATGTAAGTGTTCATCAACAGGTGAATGAATAAAGAAAATGTAGCATAGATACACAATGAAATACCACTTAACAATAGAAAAGAATGAAATTCTGTTACTTGGAACAATGGATGAACTTGAAATTCAACATATTAGGTAAAACAGAAGAGGCACAGAAAGACAAATATCACATGATTTCACTCCTGTGTAGAATCCAAAATTATGGGAGCTGGAGTGGTAGCTAAGTGGTTAGAGTGATTGCCTGGCATGCATGAGGACCCAGGTTCAAACCCCAGTTCAAACCACATATACAACAAAGTGTTGGAGAAACAAAGCCCAGATGAAAAAAAAATTTGATTCTTTCTGTCTTTCTCACTCTCTCTTTAAAACAACAACAACAACAACAAAAGAATCCAAAATTATGGATATAGAAATAACAGAGGGGTTGGAGAGGTGGCTCAGCAGTTACAGTGCTTGTCTGGCATGCATGAGGACACGGGTTTGAACTCCAGCGCTATGTATACAATTAAGTGCTGGAATAGTGAATACCATGGGAAAAGCTAAATAAAATTGATTCTTTCTCTCTTTCATTGTCACTCTTTCTTAACAAAAAAAAAAGAAAAGAAATAGGGAAAAGAATGGTGATTATGATAGACTAGGTGGCTGTAGAGGGGATGGGAAATTTGGGTCAAAGCATATATATATATATATGTATAATTACCATCAGGAGGAATAAACTCAAGAGATATATTGATATACAGCATAATATATATTAATATACAGCATAATATATTGATATACAGCATAATGACTATAGTTAATGACAATATCTTGTATTCTTGAACAGTGCAAAGACAATATATTTAAAATTTTCTTGCCACAAAAATGGCATTTGTTAAATACCTAGATTAATCATTCCACAATATATATGTACTTAAAAACATCACATTGCACATAATAAATACAATTTTATCTATTGACTTTAAATTCAAAATAAAGTCTTATTTTCAAGTCCAAATTAAGCATTCCATTTTAGAATACAAGTTTCTCAGAAACAGAATTTCCTTCCATATAAAATATTTGCCAGTAATGATATTTTGAACATTAATATTGAAGTATGGTAGCAGTATTTTGATGGATATATGAAGAAAAGTTATATTATGCAGAGGAATGGATAAAATTCCAGTATGGGTAGCAAAACTTGCAGTCACATTACCTATGAAAAGTGTCATCTTCATAAAAATAGATCTTTGTGACCAATCTTGAAAGGCAACAATTCTGATTAATACTCTGGACCTAATTCTCACCAATAAGGGACAAGGAGGAGCTAGTGTTGTGATGGCAGGGAAGGAATCCTGCAAAATTTTAACAGAGATGGAAGGGAGCATTCAGGATTGGTCAGATGGATGCAATGGAATTTGGGAGAAAAACTGTTTAAACCTTCAAAGAAACTGGACATTGGTAGTGTGCACCTGTAGTCCCAGCTACTTAGGTGGCTGAGGATGGATCAGTGCTTAGGCCTAAGAGTTTGTGGTCAGCCTGAACAATATAGCAAGACTCTATCTCTTAATAAATGAATAAATTAGTTAATCAATTAAATTTAAAATACTGAGAAAATATGTGTTATTCGGTAGCCAGCTGATTAGGAGGTAAATATGGCTAAAGACAAATGAGAAACTAAAAGTAGAACAGAAACTCTCAAAAATACAAATTTAGGGGGGCTGGAGTGGTGGCTCAGTGGTTACAGCACTTGCCTAGCATGCATGAGGATGTGGGTTCAAACCCCAACACTACATATATGATAAAGTGTTGAAGTAATGAAAACCACATGAAAGACTAAATAAAATTGAGTCTCTCTCTCTCTCTCTCTCTCTCTTGTCCCTCTCTTTTTATAAAAAAAAATGTAAAAAAAGAATACAAATTTAGAAATAAGACCCAACAGGAAATTAATGAGAAGACATCAAAGGTAACTGTGGCTGGGTTCAGAGCTTTCTCATAGCTGGCATTTTAAAACTGCCTCTCCTACAGGGAAAAGTGAGGGATGGGGAATCTGGAAGAGGCAAGGAGATGGCTTCTGTTAAGCTAATAAAGTATCTTTATAACATGACTCAAAGCCAGTAAGAAGATAGGCGTTCTTCTGCATAACTTCTGCTGATGAAGGAACATGTGTGATGTGAGGTTTAATTCTTTTTCATATATGGAGATAAAGAAAAATAGAAAGGAGAAAAATCAGACTGTTTGGACATCCGTACTTGCTTTTGCCTTATTCAGGACTAGGAAATTCCCCTGCAGAAACCCAGAAGGGCCATTCCTTAAAACCCAAAATAGGGATCGTGAAGATTTCCAAGCCACAGGACAAGTGAACGCACTAAGTTTAAACAAATGGATTGAAGGAAGGGCGTAGAGAGATTAGAGCGCATCTGTGTGGAAGAGTCTCCCCAGCCCGAGGAAATCTATGGGCACAAACAGGCCTCAAGCATCTCGGATGCACCTAGCTGAGTGCATCCGGGCAAGCCAGGAACACCAGAGACATGACCTCCTCCACCGCATCCCCTGGCTCTATAAAAGTCAGATTTATCACTGGGAACATGGGGTAAAGCAAGGTTTTGAAGTTTTAGAGATTCATTCTCTATGCTTTTTCTAAGTCCATCCTCTCCTAGGCAATGGCAGTCTTCAAGACAATGTCACAATAAGCAGCAGGAGCATCTGCTGATTGTGAAGAAAACTCTGGTGGGGCATGCCTGCAATCCTAGGGACTCAGGAGACTGAGGCAGGAGGAGACCAAGTTCAAAGTCAGCCTGAGCAACTAAGCTAGGCCCTAAGCAACTTAGCAAGACCCTGTCTCAAAATTAAAAATACAAAAGGGCTGGGAATGTGGCCCAGCAGTTAAGTGTCCCTGGGTTCAATCCCCAGTTTAAAAAAAAAAAAAAAAAGGAATACTGGGATGGAGAAAAGTGAATGTCGTTTTCACAAGTAACCTTTCTCGTCTGCGGTAGAGAGATACAACCTGTCCAGTAGTCCTGGGTCATATTTGAACAGAATAACATCTGGATTGTGGACTTAAGCTGTTATACAAGATAAACATTGGGATGAATTTTCCCACTAAACCTGAGAAAGGACACAAGTTCTTAGACTATTGTACTTCTCATAGAAAATGATTATAAGGTGGCTAGAAACTAGCTGTAGTCTTCCAAAGGAAATTATCACATTATTACAGAGCTGTAGGGAAAATATAAAGACTGCTATGAGAACAAAGTCACATTATTTTGGAGAATGTAGTATCCAGTTCAAAATTAATTTTACCAGATAAGGAACTGAATGCATCAGTGTAAGGAGAAGTGCTGTCACAAATACATAACAAATGGTAGTAGAGGCTGCAGATAACTCACCCACATCCCCTGGCGTTCACCGAGGCTTCCAGCTTCAGACGAAACTCTTTGCTTAAGGACCTTCTCCGATATCAGCACTGATTCTTCCAGGTTGCAAAGCCACACAAAGTACTTTAGAGCTAATTTTCACTCGTACCTCCTTTCTCTCTAGCAGCCCTTTACCAAAAACTGATGGGAATTGATGAATAAATATCCCAATTTCCTTGGCCCTCAGGTGGAACAATTCTGAAGAATGTTCTACTTCCTCCTATAGTTCCCAGATAGTATTGCCTACAGCAGTAACCTATTAGGAAATCAACCTTAATTGGCATCTTTAACTTCTCTAACTCACTTCCCCACTCTACTTCCAGTGCTCTCCAAAACCACCTCTCTGAAGAGCACTCTAATGTTGAGAAAGCTTATTGGATGATGGAGGGAAAAGTCAATTACACTGTATTAGCTGACTTTCACTGTGGCAAAATACCTGAGAAAATCAACTTAATAAGGGAAAGGGTTTAATTTAGCTCTTGGATTCAGACATTTCCATGGTGACTTGGCCCTGATGCTTTAGGCCTGTGGTGAAACAGTAGATCATAGTGGAAGTGTGTGGCTTAGGAAGGGGCTCATTTTATGGTAGCTGAGAGAGAGAGAGAAAGAGAGAAGAAGGGAGAGAAAGAACTGGCCAGGGTCCCCACATCTTTTCCAAATGCATACTTCCAGTGACCTAACTTCTTCCACTCGGCCTCCTAAAGTTCCACCACCTCCCAGTAGTGCCACAGACTAGCAACCAAGTATTTAATATGTGGCTCTTTGAGAGAGAGTCAAGATACAAACTGCAGCAGTATGGCCCTGTGAAAATTTTGCAAAATAACAGAATGCATATTAAAGATCCTGTCTTCCTGTCTAAGCAGGCCACGAATCACACACCTACAATGAATGCTCCTGAAATCAGAGTGCAAGGAACAGAGGACCAGTAAGAATTGACGTTCAAGGTAGGCAAAGAGCAAATGGTCTCCAGATTGCCCTTCAAAGCCAGCTGCATCCCAGACAATTTAAAAGCGAGCATGGAAGTTATACTGGTTACTGCCGACCTTTTTAGGAAGCCAGATATGACCCTGGAAGACTAAGGAAGCATTACTCTGCCCTGATTTCAAAAGAGATACTCTAAGGATATTTTAAATTCTACAGTAATGAGCTAGAAGTTATCATCCAAATTATTTTAAAAATAGATGTTCTCTGAGCAATTTATAAAAGTGATAATAATTAAAAACATCATTATACATCAAGCTAATTCCATTTCTCAACAGATTCACTGGCAGATTAGGAGGAATTTAATCTATATCCTAATTTCAAGGTAAATGGGTTTCTTATAATCTTCTGGTAAACAAGAGAGATACACTGAATAAATCCTCAAAGATTATTGGCAAGCTGGCATGTGTTATTCTAGCCAGCTGATATGTATCATGCCTGTAATTTGGGACAGAATAACTTTGGGGGGGGGTACTGAAAATTGTTTAATAGCATTCCAGTTCTCCAGCCAGAAAATACAGGTTGCTCTCTCTACTCAAAACATAACAACCAAAACTCTGTCCAGACATTACCAAAAGTCCCCTGGGGAAGAAAAGTGCCTACAGTTGAAAATATCATCTATAGAGAGGTCTTTTCATATTTTTTAGAAAACAACGTATCTGAGATATCCCTTAGATAGCCTTTCTAGAATATGTATAGCTAATGATGAATATTAGGATATTACATGAAAGAACCAAGATATATATTTCTCTCAACTGGCCAGTATTCAAGTTCAACATAATATAAATTTTTGTGGTTAGACATAAAATCCTACATTTAGTTTAAATTATAAATTCCACAGTTCAAGTTAAAGGAGGTTTGTCTTGGGAATAAAGTTGGATGATTTTAGTTGATCAGATGTTAGTTCATTGAATATAATTCTAACAAGTATATGTGCTTTTAAAAAACAATGACATTTTAAGTGCCATTATCAGAGAGAAATGAGGTTATGTAAGGAAGGTAAAAAACCCATTTTAATTGTTGATCAAGTGTTGTAGTCAGCCTGTATTTTGAGAGAAACAAATATTCAAGAGAGTATTACACAGATTAGGAAAAGACAGCAATCCATATAAATTGAGTAATGGTTGAGGAAAATCAGAGCATTAACATTGGAGAAAAGAGAACCCAGGAGTGGTTTTGGGGGGCTGATGGTACTGGAAAAGCATCACATGGAAGTCAGGGTATATCTATTTTACACAAATTAAGAACCAGTGAGGGACCCACAATTATGCTACTATGAGATACACTGCCTTACAAAGAAGCTACTCTTTTATTAGCTGTGGCTAGACAATGCTTCATCTGGGATATTGTAAAACTGTCATCTCTACTGGGAAAAAATAGCATCTTGAACCTCTAAATATATATTTTTAAGGGAGAGAGAGTATATGTGAGAGAGAGAGAGAGAAAGAGAGAATCAATTTTATTTATTTTTCATCTGATTTTTGTTTCTCTGACACTTAATTGTGTGTGTGGTACTGGGGTTAGAACCCAGGCATGCCAGGCAAGTACTCTAACCAGTGAGAAACCACTCCAGTTGCCTGTTAAGTATTCTTATTTTTTTCTTTCTTTCTTTTTTTTTCAAAAGAGAGAATCAATTTTATTTAGTTTTTCATGTGACTTTCTTTGCTCTGACATTTAGTTGTGTACATGGTGCTGGGGTTCAAACCTGTGTCCTCACTCATGCCAGGCAAGCTTGTAACCACTGAGCCAGTGCTCCAGCCCCCCTCTAAGGATTCTTAATTTTAAATCTATAATTTATACCAATTCTACTCTCTTAGAAGCTGCCTTGTAAACTTCCGACTTACTTAATAAAGAGGTGAATTTGTTTTAATTTTAATTTTTCAATGAAATACTTTTAAGTATGCAAAACACTAGTTCACTGTGCTTTCTAATCCTCACATTCCTTTCGGTTCTCATAATCACACTCTTACAGATGAACAGACTTTGTATGATTGAATCAGATTACCCAAGTTCCCATAGCTAGTCATTTTCAAACCAAAGGTTTAGACTCAATTTGCTCTAAATTTTGTGTTTGTGAGAGCTTAGAATTGAGATTATTTTATTTAACTGAAAAGGACACTGTTCTAAAGAGTACACACATGAACTCTCACAGATGAAAAGCATTAAGTAAATCTTTTTTATTTATTGCTGTTTCATTGAATGATGGACAGCGTGGCTCAATATTCTGTGTTTTTTGTTGTTGTTGTTGTTTTGCCCTCAAGGTGTTATTGTGTACTGTTAAGCAAGGTTGCTCAGTGAAACTTTATAGACCATGACCATTTTTTTCATTGGGATGGAGTTCACATGAAGGACATCAGTAGCCACCCGAACACCCCTGTTCCTCAGCCCAGATTGTTGATTTGGAGAAACAGCAAAGGATAACAGGGGGACTTGCACAAGCACAAGACATCCTTATCAGAATTGATTTAAAACCACTCAGCCCCCTTGACAAAGGAAAAATTATCAAGAAGAGATCAGTGATGTCTTATTTATGTAACTTTCCTGAAGAACTGTCTTCTCCTTTTTATTTAAATATAGCCACATATTTTGTGGTTATGTTCTTTTTGTACTGTATTTGCCATTCTCAAATATAGATGACTTCTGCATGTTTAAAGACAATGCTTTTGTTAACCAGGAACTTGCTGCTTGTCAGATATGTATAACCCATCTTCAAGGTACTAAAATGTTTCAATCCTTGAAGTTTTTCTTTAAATGAATGTGAAGACATTCACGAGAGTGGATATATGAGTTATAGATAGAATTTATGTACAGTAGTGATTAATAGAGATTTGAAAATTAAACTTGTTAAAATGAAACGATTAAATTTCAGTTATATACCTGGACATTTAGTTCTCAAGAAGGGTACTTCCTTTGTACAAAGCACAGTACTACTAAAGTTAGTAGTATGCCTTCTTAATACTTACTGAATCATTCATCCTTAGTATAATTTCTATAACAAGATTTTATTTATATCAAATGTCTGTTTCAGCGACTGTTAATCTTTTGGGGAATTTAGGAGTTCTTTGAGAATTTGATGGCCCTAATAAAACAATATTTTCCAGGAAAATGTTCATCTATGTACACTTGTCAAGTTATATTATATATAAATACATATAATTAGAAATATGTAATTCTAATATAGATAGAATAGATTTTGATATTAAATATTATACCTGTTATATATATATATATGTACATACATATATATTTGTATGTTTATAATACCTGCTGACTAAAGCCCCCACAGGTCAAGAATATAAGAATTCTTGGTCTCTTTACTCATCATAGGTTTTAACCAGTCACTATTGTCAAGTGTTATACTTTTTAAAGGTAAGGTAAGTCATACAGTCATTAATTTAGACATTAAGAAAGTGTGATTTGTTTTCCATATTACATTTTAAATATCATGAATTAATGTTAAGAAAAAAATAACATGTATTGCTAACAATATAGGAACAAAATGCACTGAATGTTCATGTTTAAGCCTTTTATCATTGAGAAAAGAAAACTAAAAAGCCAAATTAAAGTTTTTCTCTTAAATTATTTCTGAAAAGTAAGATTTTTGAAACAGTTACAACTTATGAACTAAAACCTGCTGATGGGTCATCTGATTTCCAAAAAGCAACAATATAAATAATCATATGGGAACAAAAAATATGTTTCTTTATACATTTTTAAATTTTATTTTTCAACTAACACAACTTGAACACATACTTCTGACATGTTTTCTCAAAGCTATATTAGCATTGTTAGAGGTCACCGTTCATGTACCACATTAGTTTGTATTATACTTACCAACCTAAGGAGTTGGTGTTATTATACCTAACGTATAGATGAGAAAAATGAGAATCAAAGAAAGTAGGTAAATTGTAGCTAGTAAGTGATAGTGTTGGAATTAACCACTAATTTAATCTGAATCCTATATTTAAAAAACATATTTATGAAATCAGCATCTTCATGTTGTTCTCAATAAGTTCTGGGAGTTTGTGTGTTCAAGCAGAGAGGTTTAATGTATAATTAAACCCCTCCCCCTAAAAAAGAGAGAGACAATATTTTTCTCCTACTTGCCTCCTTACGATGGAATGTACTTTCAAATGTTGTTTTTCTTATTGCTCCATTTTATCACAAAATAGGGCCACAAAATAGAGCAAGCTGTAATTTTTTTCTTTCTTTCTTTCCTTTTTTGAGATGGTCTCTTGCTATTTGCCCAACTTCACCAGACTTGTGATTCTCCCATCTCAGCTTCCCATGTAGCTGGGACTATAGGCATGTGCCACCATGCCCAACGTGCCGCATGTAATTTTTTCAATCAATAAACCACACTTGTATTAAGAAATATTTTATTAACAAAACAGTAAATTCCACTTGCTTAGCATTTCCAATAATGGATAAATTGGCCTTGCAACAGAAAAACAAAACAAAAAAAAACCCCTTAGATACCCAATCACACAAAGCACTAGAAGGGTAAGATCATGTGGCCTTTCTTTGATGTCTTAGGGATTGACCACCTCACACATTATTGTAGTAGTTGTTAAAGGCAACATATTACATGGATAAAAAAGAAGCATACTCAATCAGAAAAGTTATAGTCTAGAGATGTAATCAAATTTATGCCAGGTAGTGTGAAATTCTCTACTAATTACAAACTATGCGTGAACCCTGATACATTTGGTATGAAGATACTTGGATTTTATTCAAGTCTTTTTTTCTCCCTAACCCATGCTCCTCCTCTCTTTTCTTTCTCCATTCGGGAAGAAAACTGCTAGATTTCATGTAGATCAATAGATTAGATTAGAAATATTTTTACTGGCAATATTAGATTGCATCATTGAATGAAATTTTAAAATTTATTTCAGGAAGAAACACCGAAATCAATCCCAAACAACATGCTTCACAAATATACTGCTTAAAAATACGATGATTCAGTTTATTTACTATCATATTTTAGAGTCTGTCTAGATGAAACTAGTTCAAGTTCAATAGACTAAATGTTAAAGCAACCATTTTCTTTTCAACCTTTAGCGGTAGGTTAGTGGTTTTATATTCCCTTTTTATTTCACTGGCTTTCCCTGAGTAAGAATAAATGAGAGGGGGAGGGAAAAAAAGACTTGTGAATGCTTTAACCTGGCAAATTAAAAAGAGAGAAAAACCTGAAACAGGATGAATATCAAATTTTAGTTCTGCCATCTACTTTCTGGGTCATGAAAAGTCTTTAGGACTCTTTTTACACAATTACTTGGCAACCATAGGTAGTGACGATTTGCTATGAATTATATATATTTGTAAGGTACTGTATGTCTGAAATCCAGGCCACTTATTGGCATTTTATATCAACTAAAATATCTCAAAGATGTTTTACATTTTCTGCCTTTGTGTATTAAAGCTAATTGTAAAGGTATTCTTTTCTATGAAATCTAGAATCATTCATTTCAGACATGTTCAAGTAATGTGACCAATTTTTACTGATGTAGCTCCTTGCAATGTAATAATGTACTTCCTTTGCATTATTTTCTCATACTAATAATTTATTGCTATGAACATCATTGAAACAATATGCAAAAACAAGTGTATAATCTATACTTTCCTTCTACTTAATGTATGTTAAACTAAAACTATATTTAATAATATAGATGTAAAACCAGAAAAGTTAAAATTTAGTCAATAATCAACAAATAGAGAACAATTTTAAAATGGGTATTAATACAGAATCAAAAATTATTGAAAATACTTTTTTAGTTGAGAAACTTTACTTTCCAAAAAGATTTATCATGCACATCAGGTTCAGAGAATATATATATATGATTTTATTGGAAACAAAGTTTTCAATTGCAGCAGCCAGAGTTAAGGTGTAGATTAACCAATTTTGCTTCTGTTACCTGCCCACATAATGGTTCCTATTCATGCAGCAGTATACCAGTGATATTCTATTTGATTAAGAAAAGGTTCCATTTCATTAGGGACTAAAATCTTCTTGGGGTTTCCTGGGAGCAAGTTTGCAAGGACACAAATCACCCCATTTGTCATGATACCTTGGCACAACTATCTTCCTTCCTCCTTTTCAATTTGTCAGTAAATATTTGTGACTATAAGCATGTTTGGGTCTTCCATCGTATCTGATGGATTCCTGTGGATTTCTGTATGTGTGTTTGTGTGTGTGGTGTGTGTGCGTTGTGTGTAATTGAGAACGTGAATGTATGTGGGAACGTGAGTTTTTGGAGAGACAAGTTTGTAAGATACATATGTATATATTTTACCTTCTAATTCACACCTTTCATACAAATACTAAAACTTAATTGCAACAGAATGAAGGCTGTACATGTAAGAAAAAAAGTAGCTGAGTCTTTTTATATACATTCATACATATCTTTCTTAGAATAAACACTACACTGTATCTTTTTTTAAAAAAAGAGTAATTGTGGCAATTTATGGCAAAAAAATCTGACTGAAATCATTGTTGCTCTGATGTCATAAAACTCCCTATACTTAGCAACACTTATAACATTGAATTTACCAAAAATGGCTGAAGAGCGGAGATATATTTTGCATTTTCTATACAACAGGCTATAAAACGTCACTTATCACAGTCCAGAAAGCACACAGAGATGGATTTTATATAAACATATGTAGTAACATAGTAAGCGTGCATGAAAATTTTCCAATGATTGCATCTATGCCCTCTTGTTTTTGTTTTGAAATTTTGTGAAATTTGTGAAAATGTGCCTTATATTTCACATTTTTGAAAATAAGGCCTCTATATTTTTTTTTTCTCTTACAACCAGAAAGGGGCTTTTTGAATGTGTTTCTACACAAGTCTTCAAAAAAGCCAGCACTTTGTTTCAAATGCAAGTTCCAACCACTGCTCCGGTTGCACCAGGTGGCAAACTCTTAAAGGATCACAGGTTGAGTCACTCAAAATGACAGTCTTCTCTGGCAATGGGACTAACTGACTTCTCAGGAAAGCGCTAGCACTTTGGCTAAATCCAGGATCATAGGTAGCTTCTTTTTTTGTGTGTTATGTTTTGTGTTGTTTTTGTGTTGTGCCTTGATGTTGTAATACTCCTTTGCTTTATGAATGCGTGCGGTCATCACTGTCTTTTAGAAATGTTCCAGCAACATAAAGACAGGCAGAGTAAATGAAAACACTGCGGATGTTAGGGAATTTATTGGCCCCCGTTTTTTTTTTCTTTTTCTTTTTTTTTTGTTTTTGTTTTTGTTTTTTGAGAAACAAGAGCATGAGATACTTGTTTTGTTTTTTTTAAAAACAGTCTTTCCTTCCTGATTGCATTCCCTGTCTTCTTTTGTATGTGCTTCATAAAAAGGAAAGTAAATAAGTTTATATTATGTCTCAGATAAAATGAAGACTATTTCTATACAAGTGTCCTTTTAAGATCTTGGGATCAGACGTAATACTCTTTATCCTTGTTTTTCTTATTTTTGTTGGCGCTTTTTGCACTGCTGGGTTGTTTCTCCTTTACGACAGCCCCGTTAGACTGTGCTGAGTTACTGATGTAGTTTCGACTCTCATCCACATGGTAGGAGCCTTCATCCCGGTTTCTGTACTTGTACATGGCATAGAGGAGGATGAGGATGCATAGGGCGGCTGCAGCTACTATCCCGACGACCATGCCCGTGGTGCTGCTGGACTCCCGGATCACTTCTGCTGAGCCTGGGTACGGCTCCCTCCCGCCTACTCGGGTCGGATTGGCTGTAGGAAACAGATGAGAACAAAGTGATCATTTAGTTTCCTGAATGCTGGAGAACTATACTAACATCTACTTCTGCGCCTAATAGAACAGTGCCTACTGCTTTAGGAAAATTATCCTGCTGTTAATGGAGTAGTCCTTGTGCATCACAGAACTAAAGAGTAAGGACTCTCTGTCAACAGTGCCTTGTAAGCACAGCTCCAAATAAGGTCCAACTAGTTCCAAAGGAGCATGTTGGTACATTAGCTGAAAATCCATAAACCCAACGTGTCAAATAAAATCAGCCCTATCCTATAATTTCAGAGGGAATCATTTTAAGAATGAAATTAATGCTGCTTCAGACCCCTTATGGCTAACTCTGGACTAAATCAGGACAGCTACATGTAGGACTACTTTAGAAATTCTCTTGTCTTGTATTGCAATGAGCATGGTATGGAACAATGAGATGATTCAGGCATTTGGAGTAGTCTAATATCTGCTTTTTAAAGTGTAATTTTAGTCACATCTTTATGAACTAAAACAGAACTAACTTCCTTTTTTGCTGCAGTCATCTGTTTATGTAATTATTTGTGCATCCTATTTATACAGTGACAGTGGTTTAGTGATTCCCAAAGCTACACTTTGGAGGAGACAGTAAGAAAATATTCTTTCTCAGTTTTAAATATCTTCAAGATTGGTTTTTAGTCAAAACTCAGAATCTAATAGATGACAATAGAACACTGGCTGGCCTAGCTTTATTCAACTGACAAAACCTTCATTCAGTCTTCCCATAGCAGAAATAAGGCTCTTCTTGGGTAGAAGGATTGCATCACAGGGTGCCTCATGTCTTCTCCAAGGCCCAGGCAGGCCCTGGCATCAGCACAGAAGGCAAAGAAAAGAGCTGGTATTTAGCAGGCAAAAGGGGAGGAAGATAGGCCACTATTTTTTACTATAAAGATATAGAAATTAAAGAAAAAATATTTTATTTCTCCTGACGCTAGCTGATTTTTCTCTATAGATTGTATTTTCTGCTTTTTCCTGAATCTCCATCCTCTCTCTCACTTGTCCTATAGAAAAGATTATTTTTCAGATGAAATGGGTTAAAATATTATAATGTTCAAAACATTATTCTTTGTAAATTATGCACAGTGAATTCAAACAATCTTAAGACTAAATATGTACATTAGATGGTATATATATCTATCTGGTGTGTATGCATGTATCCACACACCAGGAATTGAACAATTCAAGAAGACTAAAGTTGTGCATTTATTTCACCGCTATTAAATATTCTTTAGTGGTCATGTTTAGTATTTCTATGAAAATTCTACTTTATTACCAGAAATCACTTACCAAAATACATAGCCCTAGACTGCTTTGTAACTCCATTTTCAAACATTACTAAGATTTCTTCTGCCTAAATGTTGGATTTTTGCTGTGATTTTCTTTTCTCAAATAGAGTCTTATAAATATAGTCACTTATGAAGTAATAGCTCTGAGTCTCAAAGCAGCTCTATGCTAGGTACTGAAGCTATGAAATGTAGCAGGTGAAACCATTCCATGCTGATTATGTCACCACTTGCTTTACCAAAGCCCATGTAAAATTGCTGAATAAAAAGCCTTGGTGTTACTTCTGCGGCCAAGATAGAGGGAGACAAAGACTATAATCCACAGTATTTGATTGCAGGAAATTAATTTCCTCTCAAGAAACATAGAACCTACTGCAGTAACTCTGTCACTACCTGACGGACCGAAGGCAGCACTTTCTCGTTTAAATACAGTCATCTTTGCCAAAGTATGCCAATTAGCTCAGCTGCTAACTTTCCCCGAATGACAACTTTCTCCTTGAAGCTTTTGCAGAGCATTCTTTTATCATGGTGTCTTGAGAGCAAAAAAGGGAATTTTACTTAAATGTTATATAAATCATTTTTCACCATCTGAAGGAATACTTTCACGCGAAACACATTTTCACAATCATCTCCCTTTGTGTGTCTGTCAGTAGGGAATGGGAGAGGGGGATAGAATCCTAATTCTTTCACAAGTTTTACTGTAATTTAAAGGATTTTAATGGAATGCAAGGACTAACTTTGTATTCTAAGAAGCTATATATCCGGTCAGGAATTGCTGCCATAAATAGACTATCTTATCCAAGAATATTAATTTTATTTCTCAAATTTATCAAATGTGGTTTCAAAACAACTGTGGATGTAGCACAACAGTAACAAATGTGTGTTCAAACTAAATGAAATGGCCAAGATGAAATTACACCTGAAATTCTTCAATTTTTCAAAACCAGCTAAAATGCTGCCCAAGTCACAAGGACAAAAAACAAAACAAAACAAAACAAAACAAAACAAAACAAACAAACCTCCATGCAGCCCGCATATTCATTCCAAATATCATATATATTTTTAAGTAGCATACAATCCCCTAACACTGAAATCTGAACCTTGTGAAGAAACATTTTAGCATCCACCCATTCACATTAAATTTTAATAACAGCAGATATTATTATAGGTCTGTTTGGAATATGCAGTTGTTTCCATATCAAATTAATTAATTAATATATTTTTCTATTTATGCTTCATATCTGAAGACTGATATTTCCCTTAACTTTTGTTTTAAGATCAAAGGTATTTATGTGTTAATGGGACATCTCTCCCAGGTATGCAATAACAGGCTAGACAAATTTAAATATATTTATGAATTATAAATGTGGGTTCACTTATCAATTGTCACTAATGCTCTGTTTTGATGATTGCTGAAAAATTTCTGGGGATATTTCATATTAATTTGAATGTAGAAAATAGTATAAAAATGCCTAAGTAAGATCAATGCTTTATACAATTCATCCCAAAATATGTAAAAGAGAAATGCAATCATCTTTTAACCATTAGGACAATGTGAAAAAAAGGGATTTTTAATCACAGAAATCTATAAGTAATGCTTATTTCATGACATTAAAAACTTTGCATTCTTTTTATATCCCTATTACACAAAAATAAGGCACTTTTATAATTAATCTACACTTTTTCTCAGTAGTAGCAAAAGCTGCATACATGAACCAAAGTTTGCTTTCTTCTTTTCTCTCCTTCCTTGTTTGTCCCAGTATGTGATGAAAACATTTAAAAACCAAGTGAAAGAGAGTAAAGGAGGAGTGAAAAGATTGAAACATACGCAAATTAGCTTTAGCTTCTGAATGGTCAAAGTGAACTTTGGTTTGTTAGCAAAACCAAGTTGAGATACTGAATTCATCAAATTGGGGCCAAGAACACAAGGAGTCCAGTCAGTGGCAAGCTTTAGTAGGACCAATGGTAGGCATCAAATAAGTGAGGCATTTAAGCAATTAGGTATGATTAAAAATAGCAAGAATTCAACTTTGCTGGTGGCACATGTTTCACTTGTGTGCTAGGTCACTAGTAGAAAAAAATGAATCTGTGGAAGCTAAATATTTAGGCTACTTATGTCCCTTTTCAATGATGTACATAGTAAAAATTCATATAAAGCTCTGAATCGCATATAGTTTAAGAGAACACTAAGGCAATACATTATTGTACTTATCAAGTTTCCCTGTGCAATTCCATATTTAATGAAGAACGTCCATCATCATTTACCCTTCAGAGTCACTGGCATGGAGCGTAAACTGCTAAATCTACACGTAGGAAGAGCATATATGCCTACCTTCAGAGCAAAGGAAAGGACTGTGACTTTTGTTGGCAGTTTAGCCCAAATGAGTCAGAAGCTAATTGATGGCACTAGCAAGGACCAAGAGCCCTTGAAAGGGTAACGACCTCTTTCATAGTCATATTCACTTCTCAGACTTAGCCAAATGGTTATGGGAAAATCCCTGAGAATCGTACACTGATAAATTGTCTTACCTTAAAGTGGCTTTTCATTTTCTTTATCTTCCTTTCTCCTATCTCCCTCCCCTAATATTTGGCAAAATGTTATGCTGTGAACTGCTTTGGTCCAAGTAGATTTATGAAGCCTCCTGCATGTAGCTCAATGAATTTTCATGTTTCTCACTGTCTAATTAATATGGTGATTACTTAGGTAGGCTTATGCTTTCAAGTGTCAGAACAGTTAACATATTTCCACCTTATACTCTAAACCAATTCATTCCTATCAGATGATAATTCATTGTGGAGGTGCGCAGAAAACAAACGACACATTCAGTGCTTTGTCATATCATATAAAAAGAATAAGCACGATTGTTGCTCTGCATACAAAAATAAAATGCTTAGTCTTTGTTTCTCTCTACTACTCCTCGATTTCCCCCTTTCTGATCTCTTCCGTGTCATTCTTCTGTACATGCAGAAGGTTAGGTCAGTAGGGTCAGGATTCTGTCTCTTGGGGGGTCAGTGCATTAATCAGCAAGGTGTTCAATAAACAATAAAATTTATTGCCAAATTCCTAATTTCAAATCACAATACAAAATTACTTCTTGGCAAAAAATGTCTAAATGCGATTGTTTCACCAGATCATCTTTGCATTTTGTATTGGTATGATAGCTTCAAAATTTAACTTTCTAAATGTGTTTACCATAAAGTATATACTTTATCAAAACAAATAGCAATTGTTCACTAATTTAAAAATATTTCTTTTGAAGATAGCTATTTGAGAGGCATATTAAGCCCTTGATCTTTGAATCAAAGCCATATGTTCCAGTTTGCATAGTCTGGTTGTATCTTAGGAGAAGCAAATAAGAAGCATCAAGCTTCCGGTTGCTTAGGAAGATCATTCACAAAAGAAGTTCTACACCTTGCATTTTGAAAGGTAAAAATTTAAATATTAATGCATTTGTTTAGAAAGGTTTCATTTTGTAAAGGAAAGTGTTTGACATCCTTGGTTATTCTGAGACTGGAAACATAGAAATCCAATGTTATTATTTAGAAATAAAACTGCTCTTGATTTATGTTTTTACAAATCTGGAAGAGAGCTAGTATTTAAAGTACTATTTCCAGTGACATAGAATGAGGAGTTGTGGGTGGGGGGACTCAGTATTTCCAATGATGAGTTTACCAAGGCAAAAATATGCTACCAGATGCTTTAATCTGATTATCACTCAAATTGCCACTTTTATGAAACTATTTTGTGTACTTGAATGAGTTGTTCCTCCACTTTAATCTTATTATATTTACATTATTTCCAAAGTTAGCTTTCAGGGCAAGATTGTGGTTTCCAGGCAATTTTCCAGACTGGTTTTACATCTTTGATAAACACCATTAATATATA
The DNA here is from genome assembly GCA_004027875.1 of Aplodontia rufa. Lineage (NCBI taxonomy): Eukaryota > Metazoa > Chordata > Mammalia > Rodentia > Aplodontiidae > Aplodontia > Aplodontia rufa. The sequence goes on along the minus strand of PVKS010000839.1, from coordinate 124,771 downwards.
TTGATCTCGTGGGCCATGACCCTGTCAAATCAAGGATGATGCATAAGTGTCACTACATGCAAATGACAATGAAAATCCAGCATTTGAGCTTTAAGAAAAATAATAGTGAGAAATTACTGGTCTTAAGCTATAATAAAGAGTAAAACATACCAATTGTAAAAAAGCAAAAACAAAACCAGAATGTGAGCCATAGATTTTGGATAAGGAGGGTATATACAGGATTATAAAATTACATAAATCACTGTGCTAACTGGAGTCACTGAATGTCTCGTCTTATGCTTTGATAGATAAACTCATGGATTAGAACAACAGAACAAAAATGCCATATGTTAATATTTAGGAGATACAGTTGCAAGATATTGCATAAGATATTTGAACAAGCTATACTGCATGCCTTTACAAAAACATAAATGTTTAATCCTATTTTCAAATATATCAAAGAATAACAAGGGATGATAGGAAGGGAGGAGAAGGGGAAATGTTGGAACTGACATAAAGCAAGGTACATTTCAAGTATGTAAAAGTATGTCACTGTACATACTATAGTTTTATATATACATGTATATATATATAATTTTTTCTTCATAGGTATAAGAAGTATGACACTGTATTGGTTTTTTTAGGAAAAATATAGGACCCAGAAGAGAGGTAAGGGATGGGGGATGGGAGGAGGGAGGTAGAGGGGTGTGGGGCGGGGGATACTGACCAAATTGTATTGCTGTATTGTGTGCATCTATGAATATGTGACAATAAATTCCATCATTATGTATAACTATAATGCACTAATAAAAATAAATTTAATATAAAAAATAAAAGTATACTGTAAAAAAATAAAATGATCCTTTAAAAAAACTATTGGTTAGATACATTTGCTGAAATTTTTCTTAGTAAGTGTCTCTGACCAGATGTTCTGGTTTTATCATAGATTCAACTTAAAGAAATTTTCTAGTATTTTGTCTCCAACCCATCTATGAAAAAAGTTGCCTAAAATGATCTCATTAGACCAGAGTTCTATACTGTGTCTTAATAAGTGTGGAAGTTATTATAATTCTAGGCAAGTCCCAAACAGGGTTTCAGATTTACAGGGGAAGATTTGACTTTTCCAAGTGCTCAGTTTCATTAATACTGTGAAAAGAAAATTGGAATTGTAGGCTCCTGGGGTGCTCGTGAATTGAGATTAGCACGCGTTTCCCCCTCCCATCTCCTAAAAACTCCAAAGGTTATTATTTTTTCCCATTCTTGTGCTTCAGTACAACACAGGCCAGAAGCAGAATTAGATGCAATTAGTCATAAAAAGCATTCTTAAATGTCACATTTGGGGGAAGGCAGTGCCCGAGAATCTGCAGGGCATGCTCTAATTTTTACTTATGCTCTGGTTTTGTGAGAAGCTACAAATGCTGGATGTTTGGGATCCCTCTCACTCTCCCCTCCTGCCAACCCTTCCCATGCCCTGTCTGTCCTGAAGTTCACTTAGGAAGTCAAACAAGGATCTTGAGAGAGAACATGTTTGCACATCTCGGCCCTTCCCTGACGAATAGGAGGTTCAGAAAGAGCTTGGAAATCAATCAGCCTTTGCCACCTGCTTTGTTGCTGGCTCTGGCATTTTCCTCTACTTTTTTCCAAATCAACACAGCTCATGTCAGAAGGGAAGTTCAGGGGCCCCTGTTCTGACATTGAGGGGATCATTATCTTCTTCAGAAAGCTAAATGCTGCATTGGAAGGAATGCTAGGCATGGAGGAACTTCTTGTGTGCCTGTCCAACTGGCACCTCATGGGAAGGAAAGGAAATGCCCAACTATGTCCTGTGTGATTTGGGTGGCGCTGAAAATGAACAGAGAAACATATACGTTCTCCCTTGTCGCTGGGGGAATCCATAGGGTCATGGCATTTACAGAATCCTGTTCTTCAATTAGCTTGTGTGTGTCGCCAACAGGTCCATTAGACTTTTAGCATGGAAAAGGTGTCCATTAAGTTTTGTAAGAATCCTTGCAAGCATTGGAGTGCTTAGTGCCTGCTGTTCTCACGGCGCTTCATGGTCTGCTCACAGCTATTCACTCAACTGCATCTGCCTTTTTTTTTCAAAAGAAACTGCATCGATAACCATAACCACATAACCGAAGAGCTCTACCTCCATGGCTTGTTCATAGGATCTTTTCCTCCTTCCTGTCTAAATAGTATTTATCCCCCAAGACGTTGCTTAAACGTTCCACCTTTTGTGAAGTTTTCTCTAAGCATCTTCTCTCCTCCTGTGAACAGGGTGGTCTAGCAGGGAGCCATGTGCATTTGACATCTGCCCTCACAGACTGTGACGTGCAGTGAGATAAAAAAGACATTCATCAAAGAATCACACAGTTAAATGTAAAGGAACAGCTGGGAAATGCATGATGGTCGGAAACTGTAGGTACCACACCACAGTAGGACTGAGGCTTGTGACTTAGACTAGGGAGCCAGAAAACCCTCTCTGAATTTCTGACATGTTGAGACCCAGAAAATGAGTAGAAAAGAGTGAAGTGCAAAGTGGACACAAGAGTCTACTAATAAGATAGAACAACCTGCTCGATGACCTCGAGGAAGAAAAGAGTTTAATTTTCAGGAACTGAACAAGAGCCAGAGTGGCTGCAGCATAGTGAGCTTAGAGGAAGGGTGAGAAGAAATCTGAAGGTGGACAAGGAATTTAAAACCCAGATCGCAGGGGCTGGAGCGGTGGCTTGGCGGTTGTGGCGCCTTCCTGGCATGTGCAAGTACACGAGTTCAAACCCCAGCACCACACACACAATGAAGTGTCCAAGGAAGAAAGTCACATGGAAAACTAAATAAAAATCACTTCTCTCATTCTCTCTCTCTCTCTCTCTCTCTCTCACTGTCCCCTCTTTCTTTAAAAGAAAGAAAAAAAAAAAGAAACCCAAATTGTAGACCATGGAATGAAGTCATAAATGAAAAGATCAGCACATGTGACTCCATAAATAATAAATTTACAGAGGCACTGCTAACAAAGTGAAAGTGCAAATGAGAAAGAATGGGAGAAAATATTTTCAGTGCCATGAGAGACCAAGAGGAAATACCCCTCAAATTAAAAAAAATGTATCAATTAATATAAAAATGCAAATAACCCAATAGAAGAAAGGGTAAAAATACACAGAGGCACATGGGGATGAGAAGATGTGAATACTGTAAGAATATGGCTTTTTCATTTGTTTTTAGGAAGAAATCAAATAAAACCCATGTAATTAAAAATAAATAAATTCAACTGTATAGTACACCACCCATTTTGGTATGAATGTATTATGATAAAAATCTTTCTAAAATGTTACATTTCTGTTAATTTTCTTCTTCTTTTTCAGACCTGATTTTAAGTCCTTCAATAATTTCCTATGACTCCAATTGTCTTTTTTTTTTTTATCACTTTCTCTATCTTCCAATCTGTGATGAAGATCGAACAAAGTGGCTACAAAGTGTGTATTTTCTAACTGACTAAAGGAAGAGATTCTTGTAAGTTGATAAATGGGGTAAATGTTGTCATTAAGAAAGTGTGAGAGATGTTTGATTTTAAAAAAAATTTTAGTAAATGTGACTGTCGAGTGGGCAAAATGCTGGACATAATGTTGCACATTATAAAAAACATTTTTACTTCAGGACTTCTCTAACCCCCACCTTCCATGATCTCTTTCATAAAAGAGGTAAATATGTTCTTTAAATCATTAAACCAGAAATTACTTTTCCTGTGCTTGTGCTTGAGAATTGGGATCAATATGTATTAATGCAAATATCATTTCTATTCTCCCTTTGCTTATGAATAATATGCTTCTTGATCTTAATGACTGAAGTCACTAAGTTATATCAAGTTAACCAGGTCAGAAGGCTTCAGTTTTTTCTTGGGTTCCTTATTTATATCAACATATCTAACACCCAGAAGGCTACAAATGGTTGATAGATAACTTTGAGCTCTTTTTCTCAATTCAGTGGAATAGTCACAAAATTTTCTAGGGTACTTTTCAGTCCCGTTGCTATTGGAATGAGTTAAGAAGGGTCTCTCATCAGTCAAATCAAAACTTTCCACACTTGTCAGGCAGAAGAAAAGTCATACAGGCAGTAACTGAGAAAATCAGTTTCCAAGCTAGGGAACCCAGAGAGCCTGTATGCGTTCTTCATCAAAATGCATTACATTTCCGAAAATGCAAGAAGAGCTATATGTTGAAATGTAGATGATAAATCTATTACTGATTTCTATTCAACTTTGCTTCTTGATAGCAAAACAGGCTAGCCTTCCATGGAGCTCACCCACTATAACAGCCAGAAACACACAGACCTGGAAATCACTTTTCTTAAGACACATTTCACTTTTCTACATAAGGAAATTTGAACAATCTGTGTGCTACAGAATCAGAGGATTCATTCCAAGGAAACCTCCAGGCCTGGGATCAGGAATTTGGGGAGAATAGTTTATAGTTGGACAAAAGTGGTGCCACATTATAGCTAGAGTTGCTTGCGCCACGTGTGCACCAGTGTGTATTGTATATGTACAAGCAAATACTAAGGCACCTCTTCCAGTTCTCTGCAATTTAGTGCTAAAGCTATCTCCCTCCACATCCCCCGCCCCCGCTCACTTCATGGATTTGTAGGTCAATTTTTGAAGATTTGTAGGTAGGTTTTTAAAAATTTCCACAGAAGATTTTGCAATACTTTGGGGTTAACTTTCTTAAAAATATTGCATTAGCAAAACCCTCTTTCTTTACTTCCTGCCAAATATCACATGGGCTTACTCCTGAGTAAATATTTCTAACATTACTTATCAACTGCTGCTCCATACAGCTAGGTGACTTTTGACTCAATGTAACACCTAAATTTCTTTTATTTTATTTAGTTAACAACCTTTGCTTTTATTAATTTTTATTATATGGTAGTCTCTGTGATTAGAATCATAAACACATTATCTAATTCATTCCTCATATACTCCAGTTATGTGGTATTGGCATTATCATTATTTCCCAGGAAAGGAAACTGAGTCTCAAAGGGGATAGGGTATTTAGCTTCTAAGTGGCATAGATAAAATTCAAACTCTGTTCTGTCTATTGCTTTTTGAGTTTCATCCATTCAATATGTCTACACTTATGACTGCAGAGTCGTTTTTGGTATTTCTTATTTTATCACAACAACAAAAAGCCAATTAACGCTTTCGGCATCTTTTCTAAGCAGCCGTCCAATTCTACCCTTTCCGGTTATATTCCACTTCACCTCCTGCCATCTATCTGTCCTTTGCTATAGGAGTTTGCACTTCCTCAGAATCACAGGAAAGCAGAACAGAGAGGGAAAAAGAATATGGGATTGACATTAGATTGTTGGCCAGGCACTGTGCCTAACTTGCTCAGAGACTACTGGCAATTCATTACCCTCTGCCAACATTTCCTCATCAGGAACATGATGGTGACACTTAAATTATTTACCTCCCAAGGTCACCATGACAATCAGGCCAGGTAGGATAATAATTATGTAAGTGCTCTGGAAAGGATAAAGGTCTTTTTAAATACCTCCACAATCATGGTCTGATCATTTTCCCTGCGTCTTTCACACAAAAGGGACTGAATCTGCAGCTGCCAAATAGACAATTCTGTAATGCATACTTCCCACCATGGCTTGGTCAGCTGTGGCAGGGACTACCAAGGACATTATCTCCGTGGGAGTAGTAGCATTAGAAGGCCTCCCTTTCATGAATGGAAGCCCTGTGAGTTCAGGTAGCAGCAGAGGACCATTTACATTGCAGAGTTTGTTCCAGGCCATTAATTGTGGTGCTGCCTGCGGAGCGTGTTTCTGTTTATCTGTGAAACAGTCTATCTTTGATGGATCAGTGCTTTCTGGCTTCTGTGGTTGGAGTGAATTAAATTTCTCCCTCTTTCAAATTTTTATTATGATAGTTTATGTTTTTAGATGTCATGAAATCAATCATCTAAGACCATTCTTTGGTAAAGCTGATGAGATGGTTTACTATCTTGGAAGTAATAACTCTTTTGATTAGGTTTTAGAGTTTCTAAAATTGTTAAGTCGATTCTTCTCCCCTTCCTTCCCTGCTCTGCAATTCCACAGTGCACCCTGGATGAAACCTAAGGTGGAGTTTCTAATGCAGGGTTCCAGGGGCACCAGTCCTTGCCCAGAGCGAGGCGGGGTGCAGTTTTTCTGATTTGAAACTGGGTCTATTCACTTTGGGTAACCTTTTTATATTCCTATCATGTTGCTGTCTCAATTTTCTTTTGTTGAAAAAAGATCATATTCTTTTTTGGTGCAGGTGCGAAGTGCGATAGCTAAGGTGAAAGATGAGACAGCTTCTCCTCTAAGCCCATTAGTGGGAAGCCTGCTGTCAAGCCTAGGATTGGGAAATATGGAAGACAAGCACCCAGCATGGCGTGGGGCTGTTGGAGGGTGGCTATGCCAGGGAAGTCATGCTGCCCTGAGTGTTCCTGAGTACCTTAAGAGAAAGGGCAAGGTGATTATCAGAGCAAGTGGGACTTCATCATCCCTTGTCTCAAAAGCTGTGGGGCAGAGCCCTCAGTTGGTTTCTACCAAAAATACATGTGTCCTCCCTGCACCATAGCAACCACAACATAAACAGCTGATGTCATTGTTCCTGTCTCACGTGGTTATTAAGAAAAAAATTTTTTTTCTTTTTTTTAGAGAGAAGGACAGTGTGAGAGAGAGAAAGAGACAGAGAGAATCAATTTTTATTGAGTTTTTCACATGGCTTTCATTGCTCTGACACTTAGTTGTGTACATGGGTTGCTGGGGTTTGAACCCATGTACTTGCGCATGCCAGGCAAGTGCTATAACCACCGAGCCGCCACTCTAGCCTCTATTAAGAAAAATTTTATACTGAAATACTTCTCAAAAAAACTCTAGATGCTAAAGTGCCAATTCTAACATTTCCTTTTTTTTCTGGACATAAATTTATTTCCACTTCTTTTAAGGTCTACTCCTTAGCTTCCTAGTACTGCTAATAAAATCTCATTTGCATTATCAAAGTTTCCATGTGGCAGACTGTATGCTAAGTATACTTTATGCCTCTTCTCATTTTTATCAGCATAACAGTGGCAGGAGGATTTTACATTATTTATGTCATTGTGCAGATGCAAAAAATCAGGCTTACAGAGGTTCAATGATTAGCATATGACTACACAGCAGGTGTCTGAACTTGAATTTGAACTCAGACATCCTGACTTCCCAAGTTGACTCAATGAAACAAAGATTGCAGTGGGCTCATGGATGTGGCAACACTTTGCTTCTTTCTCCTAGGTTTGTTTGTTTTATGTAATTGATGGCTCTGTTGGTACTGGCATCTTTCAACACATCATCTTTTTAACCTGGAAAATTAATAAAAGATCCTTGCTTTTATTATTTTATCACCAGTACCAGGCTTCTTATAACAGACTGAGGATGGGTTAGTAGCTACTAATGATGACAGTGAACTCATCAACAAGTCAGTGAGTTGAGATGAGACCTGGAGGCTACCGCCAATGTAGCATTTGCTGTTCCTTGGGGCACATATGGTAATAATGGAAGCATATTGGTTGTCGTGGAGGCAGCGTGCCCTGTGGAGTGGAACACAGAATGTGCCGGCTTACCTCTGATAGCATCTGAGGAAATGTAATTAATACAGTAGAAAGAAAACTCCACAGGAACCAATTTCATTATCAAAACAAGTATTTGACACAACTTGCAAGAGAATGGAATGTCATTCTTTTGGGGTTTCAGGTTTTAATAAGGGATACACTTACCCTGTATTTTTCTGAACTTACACTACATGGTGAATATTTTAGAGCATGAAAATGCATCCCATGGTTTCCCTCCAAAGCACAACAGGATGTGTGTCACACTTTAGAAAGGCTTTTATGATATTGGAGCATTTTCTAATAAAGACGTAATGTGAAACAGGTTATTAATGCTTTAAGGCTGGACACAAGCAGGCTGCTTATAAACTTACTCTCTACTCACTAGTGAAGAGATTTTTCTGTTACTATGGGGCAGTTCTGAATTGGTTAGCTGCCATCTAGTTTTAGACATTCAAGTAGATGTGCAATCTAACTCAGCAAACTTACATGCTGATTTTTATAAGGCATTTTAATAGAGCTTACTCTCTCTAACACTAAAAGGGACTGTACTCATCTTTCATTCAGATCAGACCTACATGCATGCCTTATGAGGAACCTACACAGACTCATTCTTCCGCTGGAATCAAACCTATGCTAGTTGCCGTAACCCCTCTACTATTATGAGATTCATCACAGTTATTTGAAAAACCTTTAGTGTGTGCCAGACACTCTGCCAAGCACACTGTATGCATACATACTTTTTCGTCAGTCTCATGCTAACCACATTCTTTTCACCTTACGAACTAAGAAACTGAGCATTAAAAATACTAAGTTGTGTTATGAAGGTCCCAAAAGAATAGACTGCAATTTTATTCTGTAGCCTATTGGGTCATTTCTTTATCAGTTTAATAGCAACTGAATTTTCATGCTCAGTTTTCTGGTCTTGTTTGTGGAGATAATAAAGATATGCATATAGTTATATGAAAATATAAGGATGAGCAATTCTAACTGAATAAAGTTTACCCCCCCCAAAAAATACTAAGTTGTTTCTCCGTGACTGGGAAAGGATTGCATCTCAAACTAATTCTGCTTCACACCTGGCCATAACTAATATTCATTTCCTGTTACATATCATAATCCCTACAAAATGCTATTGAGAACTTTTCTAAAGTGTAACAAAAAAGCCATCTAGCCTATTAAATTGTAAAAAAAAGAAGTCCCAAAAGCACATTCTGTTCAAAATAGTTCAGGTTAAATAAAAATTGATGTCTTCTGAAAAATATCTTCTGCTTGTTATTCTGTTTTCTGCTAGTCTCCCAGTAGGAACAATTTTGGTGGATGAAAACCGGTTGCTGGGAACTATGACCTCCGGCGGAACAAACTGTAGACAGTCTTCCTCCTGCTTCTAGGCCTCTGGCCTTCCTTAAGAGCATGTGTACTTTCAAATTCTTTTTCTGCTCCTTAGACATATAAATGTTTTAAAGACCTCTTTCTAGTTTCATGAACCAAGACTAGTTAAATCAAAGGCTTGGGAGCCATCCCTTCCATTTGTACCTCTGTATCCCAGTTTCTATGGGAGGATAGGAGCCTCACTTTGGTGGGCTCCTTGCTCTAAGGTGTATGACAACCTCTCATCATGACAATATGAGAAGGAAGAACTTTACTTTTTCTTTGGGTGAAGCCATTGAGAAAACACAATTGCTCCCAAATCCTTCCATACTTGCTCTTAAAAACTCTCCAGCCTTTTTCCTCCCAAATTATGGAGCACAGTCTGAGGTCTAGATTCTCTCTCTTGCAATATATTTGAATTAATCTTTGCCTATTTAACTTTGTTCAATACAAGTTTCATTCTAGCATTACTGTCCTTAGAAAAGCAGGAGGAACTTTAGAATGATAAAGGCTGGAGGTATAGCTCAGTGGTGGAGTGTTTGCCTAGCACACATGAGGTCCTGGGCTCAATCCCTGACATTGTGGGGGTGGGGTGGGGAGAGTATCTGATGACTTTCTTCTACTTTAACCATCCACATTCCATTTTTTTTTTACTCCACTGTTCTGGAAAGTTAAATTAAATGTGTTTTTTATCTATATAATTCCCAAGTCAGTATGTTACATCCTGAAAGCCAGCTTCTGCATCACTGCCCAAATTTCATTTGCCCATTCTGAATGAGGAGCTGGGACCTTGGCACTGACTGACCTGGTACTCAAGAGATGCTCTCATGTTCCCAAATATGAAACACCCATTAGTTCTGTTTTATTCTGGCTGCAGCTCAAAACCCTTTATTTTAGCAGCAAAGTGTTGGCTATTATGGGCTAATTAAACTGACTTTTAAATAATCACATAATAAATATCCCAAATTTAAATGTTAAACAAAATTATCTTTTAATCAGCCTCTAAAAGTGTGATCTAATAAGTGATATATTCCTTCAAATGATTGAGATTACTTATTTAATGAAAAGATGCACCTTGTTCAATATATATATATCTTTACTCCTAATGTGGTTAATGGGATCATTCAATTCAAATCCTTTGATCTTTTCTCAAAAATAGCACACTGGAAAACCACTCAAAATTGCACAGTAATTGCAGCAAATTTACCCTAATGAATAGTAATACATGTAAGGGAACTTTTGCTATCAAATATAAATTTATGCCATAGAATTATTTAAATGAACATCTTAAAAATTAATCCTGTATTTGTGAAGTGCAAGAATTTTAGATAAATAAACTTCTGCATTCCAAGAAACTAAAAGTCCACCTTTTCTAAACTACACAGCCTACCAGTTCTCTCATTTTATACTATGTAACTTAATCTCTCTGCATCTCTTCAGCTATGAAGACAATTTATAGTTTTGGAAAACAGTGAAATGGAACATTGCTTGTAAAGAATCAAGAATAATGATGACAGACTAAATCCTCCTTAAATACAAGTTATTACTGTGATCCATCACTACCTAGATGAGCTGAACCCTGGTCAGTGTGGTGTAGCTGATGGACAGTCAGCAGTGTTCCTGACCGGCAGTACCAATCTGCTCATCTTCACTGACTCAGCTAATGTTTAAAAGATGCCACCAAAATAAATGATCCCTCCCTTTCCCCACGATGAACCAGATGTTTTGTTATTCAAATGAGTTTTTTTCCTTAGTTTGTTCTGAAATTGGCCCACTATTCTATCAGCTACATCCCTCTACATAAGTGCAAAGAGAATTGACATACTACTCTTAGCTTCGTAAAGCTGGAAGAAATTGTCTTTCCTAAATAGGGTCCCCAGGAAACAGAAACAAACCTGTTCTTTTTGTTAACAAATGACAACTTTTAGTTATTCATCAGGAAGTTCCCATATCAAAGAGGGTCTTGAGTATTGACATAAAAACATTTTTTTTTCTGACACTTAGTTGTGTATGTGGTTCTGGGAATCAAACCCGGGTCTTCACATACACCAGTCAAGCACTGTGCCAATGCGTCAACTAACTCTACAGCCCCTTAAAAATTACCTTTTCCAAACTTCTTCAGGAGTTTTGAGAAAAAGTTCTATTTAGAAGGCCCCAAAGAAAGAACCACTCGTCTGATTAAAGAGCACATGGGGACTGACGTGGCTCTGCAGAATTGCCGTTCTGTCAACTTCCTAAGTGAATCTAAAATGTAGAATTTCAAAAAATCTGTTTTTTAAAGACTTGTGATCATGTGGGGGATAGAAGGAGTCTTGGAAAATTTGTATATTTCTGTAACACAAAGAGCAAACAACAGGAAACCCCTCATGACAGTTGTGAGCAGTGTACTGTTCTTCAACATGCCTTCCACATGGCAATAATTCATCCAACAACCACATCTCCTGGCTGAGGAAAAAGCACAAAAGGTGCCAGTAATTTCTGAGGCTAAGTGTGAAGAAAAGGTCATTCATCTATCAGATGTTCAGGCAACTTACGCCAGGCATTTTAGGACAATGTTGGCCCGGGACTTCGTGGCTGCTTGATTTCTACCTGTGACTAAGAGTTGGGGTTCACAGAGCTCTCCTAAATTACACAGCCACCCTTCGTATCCTAAAACACTGCACGTACCAATGTGCAGTTATTATTCGATGTGAACTGCAGGATAGAGCAGCTAGAATCGAGTATAATTGAGTGCCATGTGTTCCCACCCAGGGGGCTGTCCCTGATCTAGTTTCCACATGTACAGTGCCCATCAGGAGGCCTGAGTGGTTTCATCACTTGCCCACCAATTTTCAGCCAGGAAAAGAAACAGCATTACGTAAACAGTAAAAATAGCTTGAATGTTATTTTTATATAACTGAATTGGGAAAAAAGGAAAGCTGCCATTTATGCTCTACCTTATGCCAAACACTGCCATGAGAGCCTTAAATATTTTAATTTTAATTCTTGCAACACTTCTGAAAACAGGTGATATTTTAACGTCAAAGGTGAGCAACCGGAAAATCAGAAAAAATAACTAAGATGGCATCTAGGGTAGAATAAAAAAAAAAATCCCTTGTTAGAATTGAACTCAAAGTATAAACTCTGTTTTTGCTTCCAGGGTTAGCACAGCAGTGGGTGTACACCAGGACTCAATAATGCTTAATCAATGACAAAACTGATAACTAAATACTTAACCTCCCTCTTTGTTAAGAGTCCTGGGTGGAAGCTCAGAATAATTCAAAATTACCAAACATTTTATAAGAAGTATAATTTACGAGTGCTCAATAAGATGCTGAAATTTTTTTTCTTGTTTGTTCCATTAATGTCCTTAGGAAGGGCATCCAAAGAAGGAACAAGGAACATTTGCGGAGGAAACGGTATTTTCCAAAGGTGGGGGATGGTCTGATGGATTTGAAAACATTCATGTGTAAACACTCAAGAAAGGTGAAGTACCTAGAAGAGTGGGCTAAATCATGCATCTCTTTAGAAAGATTTGCTTTCACTTGCTAAAGGAATCACACATGTGTGTTCCTTAATATTTACCTGAATATGCTACTTTTTAAAAAGTAAGTTTCTCAAAATTTGACCTGCTGATATCTAAAATACTTTCATTAAAATATATCTAATAATATCCAAAGATTAATAACATCAGCAATTATAATCATTGCATATATTACTTTATATTTATATTGAAATAGTAAGTAGGAAAGAGATTTAAGAAAAATAGTCCATTCATGAAGAAAGACCTGTAGGAGGGACATGCTAATGTGAAATAATATGCATATTCATGCAGGATAAAGGATGAAATGTGCATTACTAATTGATAGGTGGAAGATAAAGAAATGTATAAACTAAGATGAGGATAAATAAAATTACTAGTCAAGCTATGGCGAATGAACCCACCAATGCAACAGAATCTGAAGTGCTTGTTTCGATGGGAATCGATGAAATGAAAACTAAGAAGTGAGGAAGGAAACCCTGAAGGAGAGGATGAGAAATCATACCAGGCTTGAGAGTATTAAAGTAGGTGTTATTAGATGGTGTTCAGAACTCTTTGTGTTTTTGGCAACAGACTGGTGCAATAGAAAAGAATCACTCCTCCAGAGCAAGTCCCCACACAGGGAGCAAGAGAAACAGGATTCCTGCTTTGAGGGGTTTACCTTCTGGTGGGGGGATGCAAGCTATATGTTAGTGAACTAGTAACAGCGGGTAAACAGGAAAAGTTCCAGGCAGTGAGAGATGTGGTAAGGAAGACAGGGGCAGCAAGAAGCTCCTACTTCCCTTCCATTGTGCTATGATAGTCAATAAAACACACAAAAGAAAAGGGAGACAATAGGGATTTCTCCCTCCCCCATCTCCTTTTCTCCTTCCCCAATCCTCCTTTCTTAGGTCCAACGTCTCCAGTGAAATGCAAAGAGAAAGAACTGTCTTTAAGGAATGGTTAATAAGACCTATAAGCAATGGCTGGAATAATTGGGCCATGTAGTTCAAGAAGAAAGAAAGAGTGACAATTTTAAGTGCAATTAGAGTCCTCACACTGGATTTACTGGGTACTTAAGGAACAGACTCTGTATAAAGAAGATGACAGTCCATAATCAGTCAGCAAAAGTGGGAAGCAAGTCAGAAGAAAATCAGCAAGAACTGTGCTTTGTAAGAACCTATATAGTTTTCACCACTGTTTGAACACTATATTAAATGCTGGGAAAAAAAAAAAAACTACCCAGAAAAAAATACTAATTGGGAAAACAAAACTACACACTTATAGGTATACAAATACCAGACTTTGTTATGGGGATAATTTAAGCTGGAGGATCTCAGAGAAGAGGAGATACAAAAGATGTCATGATGTGGGGGATTAGCACCATAAAGGCTGGGTAGGTGAGCCTAGGAGAAATGGGGAAAGGGTATGTGATGGTGGGAGAAGGCAGAGAGATGGGAGTGATACAAAGACAATGACAAAAAAAGAGCAATCCCTTCTTTTTTTTTTTCCTTCCTTCCTTCTTTCCTTCCTTCCTTCCTTCCTTCCTTCCTTCCTTCCTTCCTTCCTTCCTTCCTTCCATTCATTTATTTATGACCAGCCTAGAGAAACAGAGGCATGAGAATATCAATAAAAACAAAGGCAGGATCTTGGCCAAGGGACCCAGGATGGTGTCATAAAGTCACAGTGTCTGTCCATACAAACCAGGAAGGACTGATGACACTGGTTGCAGAGAGATCCATGAGCTGGGGAACTTAATAATCATCAGAGATCCACTAGTTATACAGGACACATGATGCTAGGGCTGACCATCTAGACCATGGGGTGGAGCCTAGCAAGGGCACCTGTGGGATGTGAGAAGTGGCTGCTGCACTCCCTCACTCAGTGGTTACAGTCAAGGGGGAAGGGGGAGGGGCAAATAAAAAGAGATCGGGCTATGTGACCTGAATTTTTTTTTTTTAAGATAGAAGGACAGTGAGAGAGAGAGAGACAGAGAGAATCAATTTTTACTGAGTTTTTCACATGGCCTTCACTGCTCTGACACTTAGTTGTGTACATGGGTGCTGAGGTTTAAACCCCTGCACTTGCAGAAGCCAGGCAAGTGTGTAACTGCCAGACCACCGCTCCAGCCCCGAAACTTTTTTATTCCAATTTCAGAAGTACAGATTTACTTAAAAATGATACTTTAACAAGAATATAAATTAGTTATTTTATTGTGACATGCTGTTTTTCTGAGGCTCTGGGTAATATCGTTGGAGGTCATGAACTAGCAGGCAAAAGTTAGTCCATATGTTCTACAGTCGTTTTGTTAACACAAACAAGAGGATAATTGAATTTCAAGAAACAACCTTTTTACAAAGAAAGGAGTGACTCCAAATATGCAGTATTGTGAATACACGGAATCAAATCTGGACTGTGATTAATTCATTTTTAAGGTCCACAGCCTCCAAGCAAGGTACAAGGGCTCTCCGAAAACAGTGTTTATGTGTCAATCACATCAGAATAGATGAAAACGTATCATAAAGAAGGAGGAGAAATTATGCATTATCTACAAGTAAAATGTACCTGTTTGAATTTTAGGAAACCAATGCAGGATGTGAATATTTCTCTATTAAATCTGTCAAGGACTCTACCTACTATTTGCCTTACTGTGGCCACAATACTCTTACTTCCAAAACTCAGCGATACATCACTAAGATAATTTGATGGCAGAGTGAATTATGGGAATGTTTTGTCAGCATAAAGGTCAAACTATTTTGCACAATGCAGTGTAATTGTTTAGCGTCACAATTTTACTATGAGTGACCCAAAGGAAAGTTCATTATACTGTTATAAACAAAAATTATGCTGTGAGCTAATGGAAAATGAACAGTAAGATAAGAGCCCTGTATGCTGTCCCCATTGGTTTTTCTGAAATACGTATACTTGGTGGGTCTTATTTTTTTAACATTTAAAAAAATGTGGGAACATTTGTCCAAGTGAAAAGCAAGGACCCTAATCTGATGCACGATGGTATGATGGGGTGGCCTTCTACACATAAATGGACAGCTTTTCTAGGAATGTGACATGCAACAAAGAATTACAGTAAAGCCAAGGAAGTAAGAAAAAAAAGTCGACTAACCTAACCCACCTGAGCTCGGCTCACAGGGGTCAATGTCCTCATCATCGCTGGGACACTCTGCTGAGGCCACAAGGATGTCATCTGTGGTCTGCAAAAGAAACACATTCAGTAGATTAGTTCAAAGGTTCCTAACAGCTCCTCTTATCTTTGTCTCATATGGCTAGTAAAACACCGTTTGGATTTATCTCACAGGTTGAGAAAATTAATTCAGTATTTCCCTTCCCAAAAATGCAAAGCTTAAATTCACAAACTTTAAATCCCTCATGGAAGTATACGACTATTTGTGAAAATCTGATGACACCTTAACTACATGAGGAGAAATAAAGAAATGTTGATGACCAACATGTAGTCACACATCCATTCAAATGCAGAGATAAGCGGCACTGAGTTGCTTATAGATATTTAAAACAATCTGGCAGAAACAGAGGATCTGAAATTTATTAGGGCCCTGGAGTGCTACAATGTATGCATCAGTGGGCTTTATGTAGTACTGTGCTTGGCTTCCTAAAAGCAGAACAGCTATAACCTTTTACATTCATGACCAGGTGGAGTTTGATAAATCTTTGAGAAGTAGCTTGTCATTATTAGGAAACAGAGATTAGGTAGAGAATTGGATATATCTCTCACTGATGCCAAAAGCGAAGTAAATATAGTCCATTTAGGGTACTTTTCACTTTGTGCTACATTTTCACATTCAAATCTCATTTTTGCAATGTTCAGATGGCAGTTATTGTTCCCTATTGTCCTTCCCACTGTTAAGGGTTCATAATAAATGAAAAGTGTATTCCAAGTAGAGAGGGGGAGAGGTGACTGCTTCCTCTGTGACATTCTAGTTGCTTCATTGCACTTACAGCAAAAAAAAGATAACTATCACTGTAATAAAAAGCAGAGTGTAAATCCTAGCAGTTAGTCACATAATCAACACACTGACAAGCACCAAGAGTTGTTCTTTACTGCCACTTACAGCAGCAATAAACTCTGCAGAGTTATTGCATGGAATTTGTAAAGCTTCATATCCGATTTGGCTGATGCTAAAGTAAAAACAGAGAGATTCCGAGGCACAAAAAGAAAAAATACTTCATCACATCTGCTAAGGATTAAGGAGATTTTGATTTCTTGGAGGAGACCCAGAACTGCAACCTTGATGCAGTCCTCATTTAAAAGTGGAATTAAAATAATATAGGTCCTATTTCAATGAAAAAACAAATATGGTATGACTCACTTTCATTAAAGGGCCTATAACATTGTCAGGGATTAAGATATAATAAAACACATTTTAAGGAAGTTGTGGCAGTTTGAAAAATGGAGCCAAGGGGTGATGGAATTTGATGTCACATATTAGGCTTAGAAATCTTTCAAGCACAGGATCATTAGAATGCAGAATTTGTTCAGATGCTAATGTGTCACAATATAGTTGTAAATAAATACATACTTTTAAATAGCTTTAAGTAGCATTTTGAGATAGATTTGTTATTCTGTTCTTAAATCTTCTGACAGAGTTTCTGGATTTATTCACTTTGCCACTGTTATTTTAAAAGAGGGTCAAAATATCGGATTTCCTGAAAGTGTGTTAACAGTGAATGAAAACTATCAGCAAGTGGCATGATAGTCAGGAGGTATCTCTCTCGTTAAAGAGGGTTTTAAAAGGGAGTGAGTCATCTTCCTCTTGGCACAAGCTCATCTTGTAGGATAACATCCAAACTGACTTGATAACGACAAATTATTGGATTATGTGGTCATGCAGAGCAATTATTCCAATATATCCCAGGGCAGATAACCAGCTTTTTTCTAGGACCAGCTTCAAATACAAAGCCACCTGTATTCTGAAGCAAAGTGGATATTCTTTCAAATTAATTAAAATTAAATTAATTAACAATTTAATTCAAGAGAATTTTCGTGTTTCTTCAGGAATTTTAAATATAACTGATGTGAACTGTTGGGGTCTGACTTTCACTCCATTTCATCAGCTGCCCTAGAGTGATCTTGTTACTATTTTCATGAGTTCCTTCAGGAAGGGCTGCTTTGTTAAGCTTGCTAATTGTGCAAAAGATCAGGGTGGGTTGGAATGTCCTAACCAGAGGCTGTTCCCTAGTTTTTGTCTGTACTTGAAATCTGCATAACTCCTGGCAACTCCCTTAGAAAGATTATAAAAAGAGATGTAAAGCTTGAATAAAGAGAGACCACTCCACCTGGATCTCCTGCCTGTGTTCTTTCTCATCCCCAGCCTGTCCCTCAGGTCAGAACCCTGCTGGACTAGGACAGTGAACAATTACACAGTCATTGCACTGTTGTAATATTCTTGATAGGCAGACTGTGATGTGAATATGGGCTTTAAACCTGTGGTTTTCAACCAAACAGTGATAGTGCACCCTTTCCCTCTC
The DNA here is from genome assembly GCA_004027875.1 of Aplodontia rufa. NCBI lineage: Eukaryota > Metazoa > Chordata > Mammalia > Rodentia > Aplodontiidae > Aplodontia > Aplodontia rufa. Next base: position 106,807 of record PVKS010000839.1, on the reverse strand, counting down.
TTCCCCAGTATAGGGGGATATTTGGTGGCTTGCTTATGGAGATAGTAAGGTTGTCCCCCGGGGGTGCTGGTGTGGGTCTGCTACTTTTGGGATCAATTAGGCAGAGACCTCAAGAATGTCAGTAACAATCTAAAACGTTTTATCACCACAGTTGCAATGGCAAAGAATTATTTTTCCTGAGATGTCAACATGCCAAAGTGAAAAAAAAGAGGGGGGGGGTGGGGCTGGAGAGGTGGCTCAGCAGTACTGCACTTGCCTGGCATGTGTGAGGACCCAGGTTCAAATCCCTGCACCACAAGCACAACTAAGTGTTGGAGCAATGAAAACCAGATGAAAAACTAAGTGGACTTGATTCTTTCTCTCTCTCTCATTCTCCCTCTCTTAAAAAAAAATCTAAAAAAGCCCTCTGCTGTAGAAGTTTAAGAACTACTCTGTGCTATATTTTTCCCATTTGAAAAAATGGAAAGTATAGCTGGCCTTCTGTTTTAATGATTAAGTGAATACATGAAAAGTACCTAGATTAGGACCACATTGTAAATGTTCATAACATTTTCAAAATTGTCAACATTACCTTTACTATTTCAATAAAGCAGCACCATTTTAATTATATCATTTTCCACTCTTTATAAATAACATAATTTTAGATTTTAAACCAAAAATTGTACCTATAAATCTTTTTCAACTTGAGGGCTCATGTTAGTATTGATACTGAAATACAGTCACTCTATAGGTACATTATTGAACTAAGCTTCCATCTTTTACAGCCTAGGTTCAAACTGTGACTTAGGCATGCATCAAATAAACAAAGAGATGGTTCTTAACATGAATTCATGGCCTACAGATGTGACTTGGTGGACAACGATTCATGGAGGCTAAATTATTTATGCAATACAAGTCAAAATTGTTTTGAAAGCTCTTTTCTTTTGGAACAATTCTACAACAAGCTGAAAACGTTTGATTATTTTTGGTGTTATCTTTCACAAAACACAAGATGCAGAGTAATAAAAGCTGTCATACAATAAATAGTACCTCCTATAGAACTCTAATAGTAGGAAAAATCACTACACCCTTTTGTAAAACTATATTTTAACTTTTAATGTACTTTTTTCTGGTGTAATAAAAATACATTCTTGATTTTTACATATTTATTTCAGTCAGAAATTTAAAACCCAGCAACAGTCTTGTGAATAAAAGATCTTAAATCAATAGATGCCTTGGCAGAAATCATCACGGTATGAAAAATCAGAAAGTGGCTCAAGTGTAGGGAAAAAATTCAAAATCAGAAAGTAGTTCAAGTGTGTGTGGGGGAATCAAGTTTCCTTTTGGAGGTGGAATTAACTGAGCAATTTTTTAGCCAAAGCTGTGTAATTTAAATTTAATTCACCATGTTTGGAGTTGCTTTTTTAGGGCTTAGTGTTGCGCTGTTGTGAGAATGGTAGGAAAAAAATTCAAATGTGTCACATTAATCAATTCTATTCTTTAATACACTTTTCCCTGATGTCTATAACCTTTGTCAGAAAAGAGACAACCTGCTGTAAGAGACAGAACAGTGATCAAGCAAAAGAATTAGCTTTACGTAACAGTCCATTTAGATAAGTGTCTCTAATTGTGCATTTAACCACTCAGAGGTCAAAGGATCATGCTGATCCTCCCTAATTCAGAATGGTCTATGCATTCACATGGCAAGCATCTGTTCTTGTTTAAAATGTCTACTAAAATTAAGTCTCTCTACATTTTGAGAAAGAAAAATGACATGAACCTATTTCAAGAAAGAAAGGCATTGAAATTCAATCAATCAGATTCCGCATCTAAGCACCTACATGCAGCATTTGGGGAAGATGTAATCAGACTGAGAAAGAAAGGATGTTCTCAATGTATAGAAGCTAGACAATTTACTTAATACTCAAGGGTGTTAGGGAGAGAAAATCAGGTAGGATAGAAACTAGAGAAGTGCTAATGTACTTTGTTGCTTTTTTCTCACAGACAATCTCCCTCCATCCATCAGTAATGGTAGGATTTGCTGTTACGCACTTGCTTCCACTTACAAGAACACAGTTCAACTGCACATCCATGTGGTAAAAATAACATGATGAAAGAATGGTTAAATATGGCCTGTAATATTATATCCCTGACAAGAACAGCATTCCTGGATTTTATTCCTGATGATAAAGACTTATGCTGAACACTGATTCATTTCAGTGAAGACACCTACAAAAAAAACTTGACCAGAAAAACAACTGCAATTCCACTTACTGTGATTGTGTTTCCACAAATAAATTCTTGATTTTTTCCTAAAACTTTAATAGTAACATTGTTTTGCTGGGCGCAGTGGCAAACTCCTGTAATCCCAGTAACTCAGGAGGCTGAGGCAGGAGGATTGTGAGTTCAAAGCCAGCCTCAGCAACTTATCGAGGCCCTAAGCAGCTTGGCAATACCTGGTCTTGAGATAAAATATATTAAAAAGAAAAAAAAGGGCACTTAGTGGTTAAGTGTCCCTGGGTTCAATCCCTGGTACCAAAAAACAAACAAACAGACAGAAAAGAAAACATTGCTTTTAAACAGCAATATAACTTATTGTGCTTGAAATGTAACCATGCTATAATATCTATTACTTCATTTAAGATTCACAAACAGCAACTTTATCCAGAATTCAGGTAAAGGTGTTGTTAATTATGAGTGTTACTGTTAAAAAGGAAATACTCATTTGTATACTTGTTTACCTAATCTGAATGTGTGAACACTAGCATTCATGAATATTTAGGGAAAAACTTAAATACCCCTGAAAACTGCTAGCTTTCACATTTCTTTAGTTTTTTCTCCAATTGATGTCCTTGGCTATTACAAAAAGTGGCCAAACATCAGCTATCTGCTTGGGGAAAATACAGACTTGAAAGTCATTCAATTTACATCAAAGTGTTCTCAGCTGCTTAAAATGCATACAATGGTTTCAGAACAGTTAAAGTGCGATTGAGTAAAAAAAAAATCCACTATGGTAACGAGATCACCTGTCTTTCACAATCTAACATTTTTTTTTTTTGTATATTTGATATTGGTTACCTTAACAGGTAAAAACTCAAAAGGGAAATGTAGAAATGTAGGGAAAATGTTGGAAAGAAATGAATTTTAAGGAAATGATGGGGGAAAGAATAAAACTGGATTCATGTCTAATCAAAAAGAACATGGTTTTAGCTAATTTATGCAAAATAGTAAACCTTCAAAAATGGAATCTTGTGTCAAGAAATTTGAAACCAAATCTGTTTTTTAAAGGACAGCATGTCTCTTCTATTATTTCTTTAAATACTGCAATTCCTTTTTTTTTTTTTTTGCCAAGGCAATGTAGGAGGATTAGCCAAAAGCAAAAGAACAACATTAAACTTTCAGGAAGGCACCAGAATAATCTGTTTTCCTGAATTCTTACTAGTTAGAATTTGGGGATCTATTAAGGCTTCCAAATACTGCTGGTAGTGGAATAGAGGTACTGAAAGGGAAATCAGAATATGAGGGTGATCAAATGTTTTTAGACAAAGCTCCTTCTAAAATGATTTTGGCAATTTCCAAATTAAATAAATACTGACAGATGTTTATAAATGTAAATCTAGGCTTCTAGCTGTGTCAATATGAATCTCTAGTCCAACTATTGTGACTGAATGGGCTAATTAGTTACACAGGTTGAACTGGAAATCCTGTGTGGTAATGAGGCCAAAGCAGACTTTATTATTGTACCATGCCAATGATGGGCAGCTTCCACTAGCCTGATTCCAAAACCCAGGCTTTCATTCCTGGCACACAAAGAATTGGGGAACGGAATCGCTTTTCACTCAAGCAGTCATGTATCTTCTTGTACTGAGTCAGACCTTAGTGATCATTAGTCTAAGCCCTCAGTTTTATGTATCAGGATACTGAATCTAGAAAATTAAAAGGAAAACCAACCACGATTATACTGTTAATTAATGGCAAAACTACATGATTATTCAGACCTGCAGTAGAGTGTGATTATCTCCTACTCCAGATAACTTTTATCCATCCATCCACACAAACCCACGTTGTTCTCCAAAGGATTTGATGTGGCTTACAAATATACATGATAAAATAAACTTAAGTGAAAAAAGTGCCAAATGGAAACTAAGCACTGGATTTTAAAATCATGAGAGGAAACAGACACACGTAGAGACACAACCTAGACAGCTACTGCACTGTCTTCTATAAGCACATGAAGTGCAAAATTAATTTCAGAGTCAAAATTTTTAAAATCTAATGATTAAAAAATCATATTTTGACATAAATATCATTACTTTTAAATAGAATAAATTCAGAAAGTTCTTCATTTACTTGCATCATTTGTTCCTCAAATTATTTAAATACCTTAACCACCCTGTCTACAATTATGCATCTAAACATAGATGCATAATTAAATCCTTGGGATCAGAAAGAACCATGTAAATGATTGAATCTTTTCCTGCTTTTAATGTCCTTAAATATTGAAGATTGTACACTGGTGACAAAATTAACAAAATAAACTTTCTACTGTTTTCTTACTAAGCCACTGATCAAAATCCACCCAATTTCCAAGATGTTTCTTATTAACTACTGTCTTCATGACATAAGTGCTAATGAGATATTTATCTTTTTCTCTCTCACACATTCATCATTAGGGCTTTGTCAAATTATCTTTTATTTTATCTTGGGAATAAATAAATAGAATGATCATTTATTAGTAGTACTGATTTTTCCCCTCCAGAAACAATCTAGATATGAATTCATTGATCAAGACAGTCTCATTTTAAAGACAATCTTAGAAATGGAAGCTCAAAATCAAAGGAGTTAGTCATTCAAAATAGTCAGTTACTCAAAACATTTTTTGCTACTAGGTATTACAATGACCAATATCCTCTTGCTAGAACTTTTAGCCTGGTGATACAAGAGAATTTCAATCTCATTCAATACTTGGAAAATGGAACAGTAAGAAATATGGATGTGACTGGAAATGAAAATGGCCCAATTAAGATAGCTTATTTTTTATTTTATTTTGATCTGTGAGTTGAAAACATAGAAGGTTCTATACTCAGATCTCTCAAAATAATAAGTCAATATCTGAGCAAGACCTCTGTGAATGTATCTGTCAACCAGTGCTTGAGGGTAAACATCTACCTCAGATGTTACAAGGTTAGTTTGTTTCTTACTAAGAGAATCTAATCTTTGCTAGTTCTAGGTAAACTGGAATACTAAGCTTTAATGCTCAACTACTTCATTCCATAAGGTGCATTGATACATACTTGGGATATTATGCTGTGGAATATCTTGGTTTGATTTCTACTATTCTGATCAATAATGGAAAATAAATACTGATTTAGAATCCAAGTCTCAGTTCTGGATCTTATAAGAAATATGCATTTTCTCAGACTAGCTTCTGTGTTCTAAACAAGTACATAAGAATATATATTCTATACATATGAATATATATATACATGTATTTGCAATAATTTGTATAGTTGAATCATAATAACTTCTCTATCTCATAGGAATGTTATGGGAATAAAATTTGTGTCTGAAAACATTTTGACAAGTATGCAAGTACCCACAATTCACTGTCTATATGTTATTATTAAAACTAGTAAGAAGTTATATTTTCCCCTTACATGACAATATAAAGAAAAGTTCTGGGGAGCATGTAAGAAGGGCAGCTAAGTACTTAATTGAAGAAATTTCATTTTCATATCCTGTAATCCCCCCAATTGAATGGGATCTATATCTCTCACTCCAACTAGCCCTTCACATAAATGCTGTTCTTCCCTATCCACTTCCTTTCATCCCAGGATAGAATTGATTTTGGCGTTGCTTATTTAGGGCATATATGTGGATTTACTGGTCACTTGCACAGTAGGCAGGCTGGCACTGTGCTTATCTCTTTTGCAGGCCAGATTTCCTACAGAGCTTAGTGTGCAGACAGACTTGGGGACACACGAGCTTTAAGTTCTATTCATTATGTGTGACAAAGTATTTTATCTTTGGATCCAAAGCTTACTGCTAATTCATACTCTAGTGTAACTACATCATTTAATGAACAGAGAAAGAGGAGAAAACCCCAGCTCACTTAGCAAACATTACTAATTAAAGGAGAGGGGGGGTGAAGGTAGAGAGACGGATCCTCCAAGTGTGATTTATTCAGTACAATGCTCCTTAACAAAGTGGTTGTGTCTGTAGTTTTAATTTGGCATTGCCTATGGTGTGTCTTCTATATGGATTAATAATATGCTAATGGATTCTTATAAGACACTGAGCAATATTTTCTCAGTGCATTAGAACAGTGGAGATAATTGCTTTCCCAAATTATCTTGAAATCTAAATTTGAGAACTGCTTAATGTGTTCTGTTTTATTTTGAACACTTCTGTGGGACAGAGTTTATGTCTGTGTTTTATGCCCCCAGAGCATCTATCACAGGAGTTCAACAGAGTTGATTTAAAATATTATCACTGGGGGCTGGAGTGATGGCTTGGCAGTTAGGGTGTTTGCTTGGCATGTGCGAGTGTGTGGGTTTGAACTCAGCATCACGTTCACAATGGAGCAATAAAATGGACTAAATAAAAACTAAATAAAATGGACCTTCTCTTTCTCTCTCTCATTGTCCCTCTCCAACTAAATAAATAAAATAGTATCACCATTCAAAAAATCTGGTATATATTCTTTAAGCATCTGCATAAATTATTATAAGAAAATTATTTTGATTGTGAAAAATAATAATAGTAATATAATTAATATAATTAAGAGTGAAAATTTTTTTGACTTTAAAAATAGAAAAAATATTATGATCCTTGAATTTGCTAAAATCATTACATTTCTAAAAATTATATTCTTGATGGTCATCCACTCTAAGCTCACTATAAATCTTTTTGTGACAAAGGATACTTGTCATACTTGCTCATTTATAACAGCTCATTAAATCTCAAAAGAAGAGGGAGCAAGCCTAGGTTATTTTCCAGAAGTAAAACTCCTAAGAGTGAGATAAGAATCATGGCAAAAATCACACTTTTTCAAAGGTTTTATCTGCCTTATAACATCTCTAGAAGTGACAATGAAACTTTATAACTGATTTCCACATTATACCCCATGGCTGAAAATTTATGGCAGAGAAATAGAAAAAAAGTGACATTATCTTTAACTGAAAGGGAGAATGACTGAAGGTTAGAAGGAAGGCAAAACTAAAAATGTCTTGCAATAAGTTGGGCTGCCTACTTTTATGAAGCATTCCTGTCCTTCAGAAAGCAATAAGAAAAAGTCTACTTTGTACAAAGGACTGAGAAATAAATAGTTGACAATCACTGTGTTTTTTTTTATATAACATTCACAACTCTCCCCATTTCCACAAACTCTATTGCAATAACCTTACATTATAAGTACTTTTATTTAATTGCAAGGAAACTGTGACTTCATAGAATTCTCCTTCAAAATCCAATTACAAGATGAAAGTTTTATTTTCTTCCTGAAATAAACTGTATAAAGGTAAGGACTGACTGAGTCCAGTCATCAAATTTAGACTAAGAAATAAGTGCAGGGGAAAATGTACCCCTATAATTTATTTCCATTGATTTTCCATGAATTCATTCATTTATTAATTAATTCATCCATTTATAATCATTTGTTGAATATTTTTTAAAAAATTTTATTAAGAAATTGAGTTATTGTACAATCATAAAATGCATATAAAATAACAATGTGATACACATATATTATTAAACTGGAATTACCCCCACATTGCCCATACCCCAGTCTCTTGAATACTTTTAATTAATAAAAATTTCTACTGTGGAGGAATAAAAGCATATTTTTTTTACTCCAAATATTTACAGTATAATGGTAGCGCATGTAGTTCAATTTCTTTTCAGTTTCAAGGTGACATCTTGTCTTTTATGAATTAGCCAATTAGTCTTTCATATTTACTGCAGTTTGGAGGTTTATATTCTGTATTCAAGGTGCTTCCCAGTGCCTGGCACAGTATTTGGCAGTATAGGAGAAAAATACCTGACCAATGAATCAGAAATTATTTTAGTCAGTAAAAATAAAGAAAATGTAAGTGACTTAATGAGGAAAAGTAACTCTTTAACATTATTAAGTGTTTTATCACACTTGACAAAATAGAAGCACCTCAAAATTTTACAAAAATACTTCCAAATGTGGGTGATTGGTAGAACCATAGCTGTTTTACGATATGATCCATCACAGATTACAAGACTATCAATTTGAAAAGTAAGAAGAAGGAAAGCATGGCTGCATCCGCATGCTTAGAAAATGTGACTAGTTCAACCATTTATTTTAAGCAACTGGTGTGCTTTCATTTTTACAGTGAATAATGATGCTAATATTTACTTCCTTTTTGTCCTTCCCATTTCATTTGTGGTGTCCCAACTGTCATCTCAGGAGGAAAGAATATCTCACACAGCAAGAAAAGTCCAGACAGCAAATACCATGTGACTCTAACCAACACACTGTGCATCTTGGACCCAACTGTAGAACGGGGCAGGGGCGGGCGGGCTGGAATCATATGTGTTCATCAAGGGAAGGAACTTGGAAACGTTTCTGGGAGAAGAAATGTATTATATTAGCGACAATCCGTTTTGCTCTGCTCAAATACTTCGTGGTACAAGGAAGGTGTTTGTGTGCATTTGCTGATTTAATTTGAGATATCATGAACCCTGACATTTAACTTTTAATTTCCCAGTTTAAATCACTAAACGGATCTATCAGGATCACTTGCCATGTATTTGTGGATGGCATGTGGGTGGGAGGGGTTGGCAGCTTTTAGTAGTTCTTGATAATTTCAAAGCGAGGTGGGTTGTTGTGCTGGATGGAATTGAATGCTAAGTTGTAAAGGGGGAACTTCAGGTGAGTGATAAATCAGGGCCTTCTAGGAGCACTAAGTTGCTCTTTATGCCATTAAGCTCCTGAGTTACCTGTTCCAGGTCCCTTATAGTTAAGAGAGGAAAGCCCTAAGCTAGCGTGGTCAGGTCTGGGTCAGATGAAACTCCTGCCCAGCTCAGTATAGGAACCAAGGGAAGCTCCTAACCACCTGGCTTTCCATTCAGTTGGTGTCTTACTCCTTCTATGGCTCCCAGTTTCATGTTTGGGTATGGGAAAGACAAAAATAGCTACGCGAATAATTTGCTACTTTGATATAAGATTTTCTTACATGATTTGCCTTTTTAAATACTTTCCTGTCTTTTATTGAAATTTAAGCAAGACCTTTGAGAAATACTAGAGAATGGCACCCACCAAGACCACTCAGGGCTGCCAGTCTGGGAAGCACTCAGCAGCCAGTCAAAAGTCCATTAAGGACCAACCAACAGACACATATGCAGGGACTGGCTGACAACCTTGCTAACTGCCTCCTATTGAGAGATGGGAACTTCATTAGAGAGCTTGTCTGTGAACACATTTTATTAAATGAAATCTGTTTCTGAAACCTTCCCTGAGGTATCTGAGTGTTTTATTTAGTGACATCGTTGTCTAATGGCCTCTGCTTTGATACTATTCACACATTTTTCTTTTTTCTTTTTCTTTCTTTTTTTTTTTGGTCATTAAAATAGTTGAGACAAGTGAAAATCACAAGTAAAACACTTAGACCTCTAAGTGATTAACCATATTCTCTCTTGGACAGCTTTCCTCTCTTCAACCTCGCACTCACGATCTGTCCCACTCCATCTCACATGTTTGCTTACAGTTGCTCTCATGCCTCTGCCATCTGGATGTGTCCTTTTCCTTCCCTGCACACCTCTGCCATCCCTGCCTGCCCTTTCCTCCTCGTGCTCATTACTGGGATGCCTACGATTAAGGACACAAAACAAACTTATTTAAAATAAATGTGCCATTTGTCATCATGAGAACTTCTGAAATTGTGAGTGTAACTTTTTAAAGAGAAAACTCGGAAGACAATGTTTTCTTACTGATTTGGCATCATGGTTCTGAGCCTCAGTGCCAGCAACACAGTGGAGATCTTGCATGCCCAAGAGAATCAGTGCCTCTACTCCGTAGGTTCCCCTCGCTACTCTTCTACTCTTCAGTCTGTGCCAACTCCAACTAGTTCTTTCTTCTAAAGCTTTATAGACCCTTTCTCCCTTCTGAGTTGCTCATTTAGATCTTCTTTGAGCTGGAAATTCAGATAATCATGTTCCCTGTCTTGAGAAATGGCATTAAGGGAAAGTGTGTCGGAATTTCAAATAAGAAATCCAGGTGTAAGAGCACTAAATCAAGGCTCATGGTGTAAATTATATAGGGTCTGTTGGTTTCCTCCAAATGCAACATTCCTTATTTGTAAGTAAATCTCCCACTAATATTTTCACTATTCCCAAAAAGACTGCTTGTATTTCATTGAGACCAAGAAACCTTGCTGAAACTGGATTTAAGGATCTCCATTTCTATTTTCCAAGATTGAGTCAAAAAGAAGCCAAGCCTTCTTTGGTATCCCACTGACTGTTCTGGGAGGAAAGGAGCAACGCAGCAATGTAATAAGAAAGGTTCCTTACCGTCGTACACTATCTTACTATTTGTTAAAGACGGGGAGTATGTCGGCTTTACTCACAGGAAGAACTGAATGCAGTCATGCAGTATCCCAGCTGTGTTTTTCATGATTCTGTGGTTAATCCAATGTACCTTGGGCAGGGGGGAAGCTCTCCTAGGACCAACTATACCTAACAAGTGAAGAAGTCATAGGATCTGGCAGTGTTGCTTCCTACATGGTGATTGGAGTCAAATACACTCCATTTAAATTTGAGCCCTACCAGTGGGTCAGACTTGGTGATTTCTTTAAGCTCTCATTTGCAACACAGGAGGGATTCAGTACCAATCATTGCAGCACAGCTGTAAGAAGACAACTGTAACACATGACATGCATGACACTGGCACATAATAAATACTAAATAAATCCTGGCTTTTGCCCTCATTGTTATTTTACAAGACATACTTTGAACATACCAGAAAACACCATGTTTCTCCTGAAAGGGGGCAAAACCCTACTATCCTGACCACAAGAAGCAGACTGGCATATATAGAATATTGTGATGTAGGAGGAAGAAAAGCCAAATATTGTACGAAGAATGCAAATGTATATTTCCCCCGAATGTTCTATTTTGCTTTTCGACTTTTAAACTGCACTTTATTTCAAAACATACTCCCAAACCATTCCGAAGCATTTTCAAGTTGGAAAGCCTTCTTCTTTGTTTCATAATAAGCGAACTGCAGGTGCAAACCCGAGGAAGACAGACCTTGGAAATTTTAAGTATGTTGCTATGGCAATGGTTTGCAAGAATGTGTATGAGTTCCATCTTAGCTCACAAACACTCAACTGAGTTCATATGTGGAGGTTCAAATCACGAGGCACAAAATGTTTGCCCTTCATTGTGTCTTGAAAGGTTTGGAAATAACTGTCTCTGTTGCTTATGGCAACCCGAAAGCACAAAATATCACTTATTTATTTGTTTATGCAAATATAGCAATGTAGTTATTTATTATCTGCTCTAGAGTGACCATTCTCCTTAATTTGGCTGCTCTAAGAGAAGCTGTATACATAAATTCAGCTCTAATCATTTTCACCATTGTTGCAAACACAGAGTTACATTCCCAGTATGAAATCACTGCAGACATTTTCTACTGAATTTTCCATTAATTTCCTCATTTAAAATTGACATATCCTTCGAGAAGCACAGTAATTTTTTAGGGCTGTGGTATTAAAGCAAATTTCAGTCTAATGAGTTGGGGAGGATCTCTTTAAAAGGGTCCCATCTCACAGTAGAAAGTGAAAGACACAAGTCTAGTTATTAAATTACACCCCCCCTCCAAAAAGCACCATCATCATCAGCCACAAAAAGATATGCAAAAGACATCATTTTATGCCAAACTATTCCCATCTTAATTGTTCTTGAATGGTACAATTAATTCTTCTATGTATTAAAACCTGAACAATGGAATCATGATTCATTGACAAAAGCTTTCCTTTTTCTCATAAATGGAATCCACAGAACATTGAAATTGGGACATTTTAAAGTTATCTATTTGGTACAGGAAATAATTATTAACAAATTCTCTACAAATTACAAAGGTTTTTTCCATTGCAAATTAGGACTACACAAATTAAATCAACATTTTCTAAAATAATGTATTCACCAGCAAGGAGCAGCTGTATTTCTAGGGGTATATATAGTTCAGTTTTCCTAGCAAAAATATTTGCTGTGAATGATTCATCACGAAACAAAGTGCCCTACATAAAATGAGGCCACAGGGGACCCCACTATCTCCTGCATTAGGTTACTGACAAAACCCTTCACAAAAGCATTATTAGCTAGCAAATCCTGACAGTTATTTAAAATTCACTTTGCTGCTTTAACTTCAGCCCATCCTCCAACACATACACATGCACACACATATAATCTTTGTCTATCCCCCATGTTCCTTCCTTAAACAGCTTGTCAATGTACTTTAAAACTGCGGAAGTGCTCCTTCCCCTCCTCCCAATTTAAAAAGCCTGTAGCAATGCTGAAATTCAATAAAAAGAGAGCACAATAATTAGCTATGCAAACTGTCAAGGAGATCAAAAAGGAAAACAACACGAAAACATAACCATCAGCAGTTTTAAGCTCTAAAAAGATTCTCTGCATTCAGTGTCCATTTATTTTAAACAAAAAATAGGAAAAAATTTTTAAATAATCAATAAAATTTTTATGGAAATAGAGCATATCAGCTAATGGGTCTTTTATATCTTTAATTTCTGGGATGCTGATATATTTCTAAAATCTTTAGTTTTAAAACTCTTTTCCAAATTCTGTTCTCTTTTATGACCAGATTCATCCCAAAAGGTGAGTAGCACCAAAATAATTCCAAAGTGGATGTGCAGCTGTTTAGTGGGTTAGGTCATATGACCTGCCAGTTCCCAGCTCCCCCACAAACCTCAATCCGATAGTTTTCATTTATTTATTTATTTTTTCAGTACTGGAGATTGAACTCAGGGGCTCTCTACCATTGAGTTACATCTCCAGTCTTTTTTATTTTTTGAGACATTGTCTCTTTGTGTTACCCAGATTGGTCTCAACATTGGTATCCTCTGCCCCAGTCTACAGAATAGCTACTAGCATTACAGGAATGATCCATCCTACCTGATTTAAGTTCCCTTCTGTCTTTGTCTTTTTTCTTTTGCAGTACTGGATGTTGAACTCAGGCTCTTGCACATAATGGTCAAGTACTCTACCATTGAACTACACCCTAGCCCCCTAACAGATTTATAAATGGTAATTAAATTAAAGTGAGAATTACAGGCACACTGAAAGGAGAAAATAATTCTTTAAGTATTTGGTGTGTTGTCTGTGAATGGGAAGGGGGAGCATTCATTTGTGAGAGTAGAGAGTATTAATTACAGGATTTATAGTTAAATCTCTCGGCTTATTTAGGGATACCAGCCAACTGTTTCCTCCCTTTTTAGCCACCATGCTGAGTTCCTATGAGGCAATGTGGGTTACCTCTATGATATACATGCTTTGTCTAAAATGTTAATCTAACTTTTCAGTGATCGTTAATGTTCCTTCAATTCAGCAAGAGAATTTTTTTTTTTTTACAAAGAGAGAGGTACAGTAAGAGAGAGAGAGGGAGAGAGAGAGAGAAAGTTTTTCATGTGGCTTTTGTTGCTCTGACACTTCATTGTATATGTGGTGCTGGGGTTTGAACCTGGGTCCTTGCGCATGCCAGGCAAGTGCCATAACCACTGAACCACCACTCCAGCCCAGAATATCATATTTTTTAAAAAGAATTATGATGAAACATGATTCAACTACTACAAAACTTTTGTTTGTTTCAATTCTCTAATCTTCAAACTTGCCAAATACATGCTCTCTTTATAAATTGAGAACGTAATTTGTGATACTTACAACTCCTCTAGGACAGGATATAGGAATCTGAGATTCCACTAAGAGTTTTATCATTTATCTAACACATTGATCTGCTGCAAATCCCTCCCTATCCCCATAGTAGTAGGTCAGAGTAGATGACTCCTCAGACAAGGAAGCCTTGGTATAGTTACATAAGCTGATTGTGGTGGTGGTCATAAAATTGCATAAAGCTATACATGCATGCATGAACATACACACACACAAGCATATGTGCTTGTGTAACTGGTAAACTCGGAATAAGCTTTCTGATCTATACCCATCAATATTTTATTTTTGATATTGGACTACAGGTATGCAAAGTGTCCACATGTCAAAGAGGCTGGATGAATGGTTCAAGGATCTCCCACCTATCATTCTTTGCAACTTTCTGTGAATCTACAGTTATTTCAAAATAAATAATACTGTATTTCATGAAATCGTTTGCTGATGGATGAAGCAATACATAGGGCATGATACTAAATGAAATTCATGTATTTCAGCTAAAAGTGATAGCTCCTACCTGAAATGGTAAGAATAGTTACTATTTTTAATATAAATACAAATTTTTACTATTTCACTCTGAGACAAGGAAAGGATATTGCCACATGACACTTAATTATTAATACCACCATTTTAAGCACTTAACATTTTTAACACTTCTATCATGCATCCCTGAATACCAAATCTTAAGGATTAAGACATTAAATCACTGAAAATTTCAACAACAAAAAATTATGCAGTTGATTTCAAAGAGAAAGTTAAAACAAAAAACAAATAAAATTGACAAAAGTAAAAACTAAACATCAAGGAGTCATTACAAATTAAATTTCTGCCATTTATATATTGTCCAATCAGCTACCGTTAAAACCTAAAATTCTGCCAAATCCGTACTTACCTAATAATTAAGATGTGCTCAATATTTTTCCTATCAATGTCACAGAATTCAGACCTCCATGAAGTCTAAAAAATAACAGCTAATGATTTTCAACTTTGTCATTATGTATTTGTTTCAAAATTCGGTTCTTCAGCAACAGGAATGGGGCAGAAGAAGAAAGGCAACAGATACCACTAGTAGACTTCTAGCACAGACAAGTAAAAGAAAAGAGGGAAAGCAAACAGGAAATAATAAAGGGAGACAATGAACAGAAAGAAGGGGAAAAGGAAAGCAAAAGTTTCCTCTGCTTATGTTTGGATAGTGTCAGACTGACCCAGTCCACTTCACAAATGAGACTCATAATGCACTGTTTCAGTAGAATCTCTTATCCAAGAGGGCTGTGAACTAAGCCTTGATTTCAAAATTGTAGAAAGGGGCCTAAAAGAATAGAAGCATTATAAAATGTGCAAGTGAGACAATGCGTCCACCAGCTCTGCTCTGGGAAGGGTCAACAAACAGTGTTTGTGAGGCTTAGGTCCCCTATTTCCACTCTAAAGTACCTAACCTGAAGGCACAGCACAGAAAAGTGCGCCATGGAGAACATCCTCTTCCTGGGACATCTTCCATCAATCAAACAGGGTGAAACAAATGGCAGCAGCCTCTTAGTCTCTTTAATTAACCTGGTCTAAGAGCAGTGCGCTGGGTGGGGACCTTCTTGCGGAATCTATCAATATCTTCCCCAGTGCTAATTTCATCAGAATACATTTAAAATGGTGAGAGGAATTATTGCTAATGAAAGAATAAAATATGTAATGGATAATTAGTCTAGAAAGCTCCTAAGGGTGTCACATTGTTCCAGAGGCGCTGCAGCAGATCCAAGTTCACATTTCATGGGATCATAACGAAAAGACCGCACAAGAAGTGTGTGGCTACCGCACATGGAGACATCCGGCCCTTCTGTTCTCTCCCTAGGTACACAGAGTTAGGACAATGCTTCTTAAGCTTCTTAAGTTTCATAAGATGTGGGGAATGCTTTAAATCTGAAACCTCAAGCTAATGGTGTTCTGGAGGTTAAAACTACCATTATCAGATTATATTAAAAGCTAAATCTCGGGCTGGAGCAGCAGCTCAGAGGTTACGGTGCTTGCCTGGCATGTGCAAATTCATGAGTTCAAACCCCAGCACCAAGTACACAACCCCAGCCATATGAAAACCTAAATAAAATTGATTCTTTCTATCTCACTGTACCTCTCCCTTAAAAAAAAAAAGCTAAACCTCTACTGTAGATATCAATTCACACTTCACACTGTTGGTTTCCCAGAGTATCCACTCAATCCTGGTGGTGGGTTGGGGTAAAGAAATAATCTCTGTTTAAATTCTGACAGCAAATTAAAAAATTAAAAAATATAATTGTGAAACCTACCATATCTTAAGAAGTCCTGAAATTATAAAAGCTGAAGTTTTAATTTCATCTCCTTGTGCCTATGAAGACTATTTCCCTTCTAAGGTATTCTAATTCTTATACATATTTACAAGTTATATTATGTTTTAGATATAAATTGGGAACTTTCATGAAAATCATCTGTCCTACATACCTAATAACTAACCTTTTGTTCCCAGTTTATATCCACTTTCTTTTTTCAGATTTATAGAAAAATGCCAAGAAATCTTGTTCTCTGAGGATCTTGTTTGGCATTTTTATTATTTATTTTTCCATAAATCCTTGTCAGGGATAAGAAATTTTCTCAGACTGTGCTGTTGATAATTTATGTCACATTCTCCTTCTCACTTCCAGTAGAAGCCACAGGGCACCTTACTTCTCAGAAGAGAATCTGAAACTGGTTTTGGGGATAAAGGACTTTTAATGCAGAGTACGCAATATTCTATAAAACATTAATTGTTATAAAGCACAAAATACATATGGTAGGAGCAACATTCACCTGGGTAATTATTTAGCAGAATCAGATTTTTACACCACAGGGTTCTTATTAGGAATATCAGAAAAGGAATCAAAGTTTTCTGACACACGGTAATAAATATTTTCACTTACAAAAAATAATTTAGCTCTTTTGGCATTCATTGAAAAACAGATTTGAAATAATTTCATAGTCTCTTAGCAAAGTGGATGCTTTGGAACACATGGAGAAGGGGCCGTCTAAAGACCCTTTCTTTGTTTTCACAGAATTTTGTTGGCTTTTGTGAGACACCCATTATAATTTTATTACACATTTCTCAAGATAAAAAGGTGCTGCTACTTCTATAGTTTTTCCTACTATAAGTTTATAGGATTCCAAATTTTAATTCCCTGAAATCCATCAGGCTTACACACAGAATGCTAATGAGACTCTTCTTCATTATGAAAATGAAAAAAAAGTAGCTTTCCCTCTAATTAAGGATAGCCATGACTACATGATTCTTATACTCCCTTCGAAATGAAAATTCTATAAAAATACCTCAGATGCAAATTCGTCCCCAAATTCAGGCAAGATGGTTTTAAAAATCAAAAAGCTATATGGTTCCAAGCCTACTTTTCTTTAGAGATATTTTTTAAAACATGTGAAACTCACAGATATTCTTAGTGTAATATCATGGAGCATTACAGCTACAAATCCCTCATCTTAAAAATGGAGAAACAAGTCACAGAAAATTAGGTAAATGGTCATTGCACGAACAAATATAGAACTTTCTATGGTCATCACATACACCAATTAAAAGAAAATGTTTAAACATTCAATACACTCCAAAAAATATCCTGTTCACCTTGGGACTTGTCCAATTTCAGGGGAACCAGGTGTGATTTTAAGGGTCAATATGAAGTGCAGAAGGGAATTGGAGGCTGGGGATGGTATACACTTCCCAAGAAGAACAAAAAGGAAAAGGAGGTTTTGAGACCTAATAAGAATAAAGTCAAAATATAAGAGTGAGAAAAAGAAAAAAAAAACCCAGTTACAAAGACATTGCTTTTCGGTTAACTGTGTTCCCTCCTAAATATTTGACTAAATGTTTGCTAGTGGAACTTCTGAGTAACCTGGAGAGGGGTGTTCTCTTAGGTAATGGGGGGGTCATCAAACCAAATGACACTTGCATTACCCAAATGTAGTCTAACAACACTCCATGGAATCTACAACAAAAGATCTATAAAAACAAGTCACTTTTTACAATAAAAACATACATTTTCAAACTAAAAAAGTAAAAGAAATGTATTGATGTCATCAAATCCTTTATTTTACATACGAGTTGACAAATCTATAATATTTATAAAAGTGTTCCTCTTTTTTAAAAGACTCAGGTATATTCATAAAGGAAAAGAATTACAACAATCACAACTTATAAATACCTCTCCCTTTGTTGTATTTACAGACATAAAACATGTATTATCCTTGTATGAATGACAAGTCTTTGGAAATATCCTTACATCGTAGAGTTTCAGATCATCCAAGTGTATACTTTTCTCCTTAATCTCATCACTTTAAACCTTCATATTTCTTCCTGAAGTAGGATAAAGACTTGACACACCATTTTGGGAATTACTAGGTAGCAAGATACAGTCTAAAGTTAACATTTATTCTGTTGTTGTAGGGTTGGACTTCTGTTCAAAATGACACTGTTTATTGCAATACAAAGCCAGAAAGTCAGGAATCTTGGAAACCATTCTTGCAATAGATGCCTTTAAACAAGAATCCAAGCTGAATTAGCTCTAGCTTGAGATTTTTTTCAGGCCATCAAGAACTATTCAGTTTGCTGTTTAATAAAGAGATATCACTGCAGTCTGTTCTAGCAATGCTCCACGTAATGCCTCATAATTATTCACTGCATTTTAAATGCTAATATTTACTGTGGAAAGAATACTATTGATAACCATTTCAGCAACATAAGTAGACTGCAAAAATCATAATTTGTTCAAAATTGTTTTACCCAAGGCCAAACCCCTACTTCCATACACTTCGCATACCTCTCCCTGGAAAGGAAAGAAAATCAAGAGATAGAAAAGGAAGTAGAACCAGATACACTGAAAATTATGTTTGGAGTTATTTACAAACACACTCTGTTATACCTGGTGGCCCAAGAGAGTTACATCAAAGTGTCTAATTTACTATGAGAAAAACAGCTCAAACTTTTAAAATCACCCCATCACTACAAGCAAACCAACTTCTCATTTTTAAAAGGGGAACACTTAGCAACTATGACTAATTACAATGAGTAAAGAGAACAACTAAAAACAGACTATTCCGATGATTTTCAACTAAAAAAATCGCATGCATTTTGGATTGATTTTATTATTTATAAAGCATTAAGACCTGTCTTTAAGAAATTACTACACTGTCTTATGAACATACGGACTAGGAAACTCTATGTTAAGGGATGTGTAGCCCACATGATTTTGCATGTCTTTAATTTTTTGACCAGATATGTAGGGCTGCTCAAACACAGGGACCATACCACAGAGTAAAATTCATTCTTCTCCTTAACTAACATTGAACAATCCTTTCTCTAAGGATGACTCACATAGCAGATGATGAGCAAATATGCTTTCATTAATTGATACTACATAGTAAAATAGTTCAGCCTTCAGTATGTATGTGTCTGTCCTGACTGTTCAATGAAATTTTTAAGTATGTCAACAAGCATGTATTATTTCCATGGCATCACACCAATTTCATGTAGCAGAGATCTGGTATCAATCAAGCAAACAGTAGCTATTATAACAGATCTTAAATAAACAAATGTATAAAGAACACTGATATTGGTCCTTCGTAATTGCTTATATATCATAATTTTCAAACTTCTAGAGAAGGATGGTACATCTGATGGTACATTTCTTGAAGGCTTAGAAAATTCTTGGCAAATCCAAGATTGCTACTCCCTGCCAAATTTCTGGTTTGCTATATGCATCATCCAAGCCTATTATTTAGCAGCTACATATTTAGCAATGCTTTATATGGACGCACATTCCATACATACGACATTGAACTCTGAAGATTTCAAAGTTTTACTGCAAATCTAATTAATAAGAGATTAACTCTAATGTAGCTTTGCTAATGGAAAAAGTCATGCTATGAAATTGCAAACAAAAGTTTTCAGACAAAGAAGGGTAATTGGTCTATTTGCACAAGGTAACCTATTACATAGATAATCTACAAATGGGTAACTGAGAATTGGCTTCTGAGGCTATACTTATGCAACTCCAAAATAAGGAGTTTTAAAAAAAAACTTAACAAAATTTTTGACATGACAATAAAATAGCTATATTTTGAAATAATAAAGGCAGCCTCACTTTTGCATAATACATATTATGTATGCATTATAATGTATTTATTTATGTAAACTATACTTCTATATATAAATTTTTTTCTGTAAGAAAGTTAATTTCATTGTTGATTGATTGGGAAGTCAATTTGTCTTTGATTAGTCAGGTGAAGGCATTGCCCCATCCTCTAAAATCCCTACTTTATCCATGAATTTACTAGCAATTCTAGACTATAAATTTATATAATCATCATTTTATTTAAAAACCTGAAATAGACTTAAGCCAAGACTCATTATGCTTTAATTTAAAAAGTGGTGTAAACAAAGGTGAGGAGAACAAACTTCAGGGCTGACTCATCTTTTGGTGATAGACTTCATTTGCCTCCCTCAAATAACATTCAAGTCATTCCTACCACTGGGTACAGTTTTTGTCTATTAAACTAGGTAATATTTGAAGTAACAAAATCTTTATAATAAAAGGCATTATGCTGTGGTTGGGAGAAAATAGTAAGAAAAAATATTTGAATCTTTTATGTTATGAAGCAAGTTGTAGCTTAATCTGTAGATCAAAAATATACTGAATGCACAAAATTGGAATAAAAATAGTGTAATGGATTTTTGGAAAATATTCTAAGAGAGTCACTAATGTTTAATTACATAAATCCAAATGGAGCTGAAATTTTGAAGAGCAAATAGAAATGTGTGGTGATAATCACACATAATTTATGACACAAAAATAGAAGACATCTCATATATTCTTGCTTATTCATGGTTGCAATTCAGTTTGGACACATTCTGTCTTGATTTGCTGAGAGTTCAGAGATATCCATGGATTTATAACCATCTGTGACTTTCTTCAGTCATTCTGTGTCCTGGAAATTGCCATCTACTCTGCAATATTGTGCTTAGTTAGCTTCATTCTCTATGCCAGAGTGATTAGGGATGGAGGCCTTCAGGAGATTCATATACTAATTGTCAAGTAAGTGTAAATAAAATAGCAGAAAGTAAAATCAATCTTTCTGGGTCAATACTGGCAACCTTAGTAAAAACCAAAGAGATTCACAGGCTAAATATATATAAGAATATATAAGAAAGAACTTGGTGAATTTGTTTATTGTTTATATTGTTTCTGAAGCAAATGGCATGCCATTTTTTTTTTCTATAGACAATCTACAAATGGGTAACTGAGAATTGACTTCTGAGACTATACTTATGCAACTCCAAAATAAGGAGCTTAAAAAAAAACTCTTCACAAAAATTTTGGGTCCATAAACCTCAGTTAAAGCACTGGAGGAATAAAGCATAGAGAGTAGGGGCAATGGAAGATAAAAGAGAAGCATAAATAATAAAAGATGCCACTTGATCTAAGTATAAATATTTAATAGCTTGCTTCACCTATGGATTTTGCTAATGCTCAAAATGCTGGAATTAAAGGCAGTAATTTTGACAGCACAAAATCTCGTTTCAAATGAGTTGCTTACAAAATGGGCAGAGGTATAAGTTTAGTCTTTAAAACATTTAAACTTAACACAGACAAAGGCCTAAAGTACTTGGCACATGGTTTTGTTGTTTGATTTTCTCATTGAAAACTACAAAGTATAAGCTCAGAGGGCTTTCCCCATCAGTTAGCATTTTGCCTACTATATCCATCATATAGTTAATTGATAGCACTTGTAGTTTATAAATGTACTCAGATGCTATGGGATGAGCACGTTTCATAAATTAAAGGAGCATATGGAAGGCACACAGTCACATTTCATCCTAACTACCCAAAACATCTTTAATATGCAATGCTACATCACTAATTATTTTGTAAATATGTAAGCATTTCTCTGGTTAATGTTTTGTTGAGAAATTTGCTTGGCAATTGAGTCCAAACACTCTTGTGATCAGATATTGAAAACCAGTTCAGAGCTTTTACAGTTTCATTCCTCTTTATCTAAAAGGAGAAGGTGGCTTAGTCTATTGGGAAACCTTGATTGTGTACAGTTAATGAAAATATTTATCCTTTATCACTGGGTAATTTTGCTTACTCAACCCTCCAAAGTATAAATATTGGTCCAAAGTTCTGTCTGCATATGCTGCCTCTTTCTAGAAATGTTAGAGGGAGTTTGCCAAGTAAAGAGCATTTTGCTGTTTAGTGGACTTTCCACTAATTTCTAAGGATAGGGCATGAAGGAAAGGACTGCAGAAATGCTAAGAAATTTTGTTTTTGAACTCTGGGGGAAAAGGTATAAATGACTCAAGTTAAATTATTTTGAAATTGCCTCATAATACTGAAGGTAAAGATTTTTATTCTCCTATCTGAGTCATAATTCCTTGAAGCCAAGGTTCAAAGGTAAATCATAAGAGACATGCAACATGGCAAAACTTCCTTTGGAGAATGAAATTCTCTTCATATGTAAGGTCCACCAGTGAAATGATTAACAAGTGAGCTATGGATGACCCACAGACCAAAACAGGTAGATTGAAACATCTTAAATTTGTGGTTTATTTGTACATTTTGGCTGCATGATTTTGATCAATTTCATTCCTAGTTAGGACTATGAAATTGTGTCTGGGTTCAACTAGAATTTTGTAAGAATCATCAAAAGCAGGGAATTCAGATTTTTAATGCTTCTCCAGTCCTGTGACTTTTCTGGGCAGAGGTGGTGCCTAATTCTCTGGAAGCTAGGAGCGACAGAAAGTTTGATGAAGGATGGCTGACAGATTAATTTCATTTCAGAATTTGAACTAAGCATTGGTCAAATGCTCAGTCTTGATATAATAAAAACTAAACAAAACATTCAAACATTATTTTAGATATGAATACTTGTTAAAAAGTCAGAAGTAAAGTAATAGTAATTAATTAGCACAAGTTCTTAATAGCTTCAGAACTGAAATCTCAGGGGCAAATTTGGCAAATGCTACAATTGCTTCATCTAAGCTCTAGTAAACAAAATTAGTAGTAAGTGCCATATTTATGTCTGATGCCACCAACTCAAACAGTAAAATGACTTAATTTTAATTTTTCTCCTATTTTTCCTACACATAGCCAAGAGAAAAAGGTTTCAAACAACAACACATAAACAAATGCACGATTTCTAATCTAGTAAAGCAACTTTTATGCATAGGACTGTTTCTCTAATCTTTGAAGCATGGGCTACTTAATTAAATGAAAAAATAATTGTCACTATATACATGGCATTTTGTCTCATAATTGAACGAAGATGCAATCATAAATTCCCTTGAAAAGAGAGGCCAGGCTTCCTCCACTACGAAACACCCCCCAGCCCTTTTCTAATATGCAGTCCCTTCTGTCTTCCATCTGCTCCACCCCCACCTATTGTCTCTACTCAGTGCTAAGCATGCCAATCCCATCTGGCTATACTCCTGCTTATGCTAGCTCTAATTCCCAAAAGCCTGGGAATGTTTGAATGCCAAGGAATTTTTGCTCTTCATAAGAATAAGGACTAGCTAGAAGGAAATCAACCCTTCTTGAAATTCATACATGCATAAATACACACAAAATCTCTCGCATTCATAAACAGCAGTTTTTAGAATCCTCTCCTAAAGAAAAAAAAATATCCTTAATTCTTTCATCTGGGAAGCACTTTCAAAAACTGAAATCTTGCTATCTTTGAAATGATCAAATTAATATTTCCGAAATATAAACACTTCCATTATCCCAGACAAGCAGTTTTTTTTCCAGTAAGCAGAATTAGTGTAAATAAATATTACTCCAATCTTATCAGTATATTTCCAGTAGCTAATTAAGTTTAATCATTCATCACTAACATTTTCTGTTGTATCAAACATGCATTTAATTCAGATATTCCACATTACAAATTCTTCACACACACAAACAGAAAAAATCCCACTCTGCCGCGAGAGCATGCACAGTCAGAATCTAACCATATTTAAGCAAAAATTTCACCAAGTCATTAACAACAATAAAGCAGTCTGGCAAGTATTGAAAGCAAATTTTTATTCATGCTTTTACTTGAACCAAGTTAAAACATACACACACATACACACACACACACACACTCACACACAAAGTTTGGTTGTTTTGCCACAAGCATGCTGAAAAATCTCTGAAGCTCACAAAAAGCAGACAAAACTAGAAGCAACCATGCTCAGGGTTTAAGGACATTTAAAAATTTAAAACAACCTTTCTACATTTCATAAAGAGCATGCATAAATTTGACATGCAATCTCCGAGAAGAAATATTTTCATATACATCTTAAAATTAGTTTATCCAAATGCATTTGTTCTTATTTTCATTCTTATTGTTTTTAAGCTTCTGGTATCTTAAACCCTGCATGCTGCAGATCTAAGCTGTGCTCGGCAGCGGCTGTGATAGAAGAAGCTACCTGCGAGTTCTCACAGTGCCATCTCATATCCATGTCTGTCTGGCTACCCTGCGTGCTTAGAGCTTTTTTCTTAATTCTTAATGGAAATCCTAGGAAATTTAGTCCATCCTCTGAAATCAATACTGGTGACAGGAGAGCTCCCTGACTCAGTGGGAGATCAAGATGATAAATTGCCTGCGCATCAGCCTGGCCTATCAGTGCCCTGAACACAGATGGGCGAGAAAAGACACAGAACAGGCTCTATCAGTCACGTGTCGCCAAGGAGCCAATGGCTGGCGCGCTACTGCAGGAGGGGATGCTGCAGTTCCGTCTGCAGTTGACGAGGCTGTTGGTGCACAGCCCAGCCCGCGCCTCGCTCAAAAAGTCTAGGAGTCCCTGCTATTGAGTTTGCTCCCCTGCAGAGACTGCGGAGGGGACCGGCCCTGCCTCTCACCCCTTGGCTCAAATAAAGACCTATTCTCATGCACAGAGGATTTCCCCCACATTACTAATCCAAGTGATCACCAAGTAGAAAAGAAACTTTTTTAAACATAACCAGTCCTTAAACGCTTCTGTGTTTCTCCTCGGGTAATTACCATTTTTTTGTCTAATATTAAATTTAACATCTTGAATTGTACCATTAGCATGCACCCTTCCTAGAAGAATCTCCTCAAAGCTTTATAATAGTAGTTACAATTTTTATCTCCAAGTTAATGAATGACATTTTTTTTGAATGCCACATTTTTAATGACTATTTTTATGGGATGATTTTGTAAAGGCAATTATGCAACATTAAGAAATATATTATGTTTTTTGCCAATTAAAACAGTTCCTTTTTAAAGATGATTTAAGCCCCAATAAATGTTATTTTATCAATCATTAAAAATAAAAACAAGCAGGATGCAGTTCTGGTTTCCCAAATCCTGAAGAACAAATATATTATCCAGTGATGGAAATATGTACTTGTATCTTTATTTGCTTTCCCCTGAAACTTACAATAATTCTTTGGTAAAAAAGGCTGCAGATCTGTACTACAATATGGAAATATATTCACCTGCATTGGTCATACCGTAATAACAGATACGCACATCTTTTCAAGGAAACTGAGATTACACATACATCAGATGGGGAGTGGGTTGTAACTGATGAATCCAAATAATGTTTCAAGTGGCAGTATCAGGGAGATTTTATTTTTAAAAGCTCAATAGAAACACTTGATTACTCTTCAGGAATAAAATTTATATAAGAAAAAAATACCCTGGACACTTTTCTTTATTGCTTTTCATTGGCTAGTTTTAATAATATTCATGTATTTTAAAGGTTAATTTCAATATATTTTATTTCATTTTTTAAAGAGAGAGAGGGTCAGTGAGAGAGAGAGACAAAATCAATTTTATTTAGTTTTTCATGGGGCATTCGTTGCTCTGATATTTCATTGTGTATGTGGTGGCGGGGTTTGATCTCACATCCTCATGCATGCCAGGCAAGCGGCATACCTGCTGAGCCACTATTCCAGCCCCTTATTTCAATATATTTTAGAGTCACACAATACTACTTGGAAAAATATCACTCTAATAAATACTAATAGGAATGCCATAAGTAAATTGCAAGTCTTAGAATGCTGAAATCCCAAAGCTCATTTTGTTTTGATTACTAATTTTTTTTAAGTGAGAGAAAAGGAGAGAGTGAGAGAGAGAAAGAGAGAATCCCTTTATATTTATTTTTCATCTGGGTCTGGTTTCTCCAACATTCAGTTGTATATGTGGTGGTGCTGGGGTTTAAACTCAGGACCTCACACATACCAGGCAAACGCTCTAACTGCTGAGCCACTGCTCCAGACCTGATTACTATTTATAAAACACATTCCTGAAACATTGAACCATGTCAAGCTTATTTATTTATTTATTTATTTAGCAAATTTCTTTCCTTTCTTTTTATTAACTATCAGAAAATAATAAAGCATTTTCAAGTTCTTTAAAATATATGTTGTCTATGCCCAGTCTGTTTGGTGCACATATTCAATAACAATATAGTAAAGTATCAATTAATAGTGGTTAAATCTGAGAAGAGGGACTGAGTTTATAGTCATAGGCCACTTTATCTCCAAAGGCAAGCTGGTAAATAAGAAAGTGAACAATCCTAGCTTGGACAGCTTGCATCAAAGGTAGAGTGCCACTGTCCCTCTCCAGAAACTGCAGTTCTTATCCTCCTGCCCTTGAGTCTTTTTATCCACAGATGGGGTATCTGGGAACAGAGTTCTCAGGACCAGTTCTCTGTGGCTCAAGTCATGCCATTTCCCACATACTGCCAAGCCCAGTGGTGTTCAGGGTCAGGGCAGCAGGCGTGTTCTGGGATTCAGCTACAGAACCACCTGAAACACTAGGACACTGGAGCAGCTTAAAAGCAATTAGTGTCCTTATGGACAGGGAACTCTGGACAGGAAAGCAGCTTAGTGGGGGAGAAAGCAGGGTGTGGGGTGGGGAGATAGTGAACACACACACCATAAACGGAAAGAAAGTAATAATTGTGGTCATAAAAATATAACCTCAGATCGGTGTATATTATCACGTGCACACCGTACTCTGGTGCTCTGAGTTACAGGGCAACTCTGCATGCCGCTCTTCTGTTAGAGAGAGAGATTTTGACAACTTTAAGAGGTTTTCAGCTTATATAATTCAACTTCATTTTATTCGCCATGGATTGTGATGCAGAGAGTTTAAATAATTTGGCTTAGATTATATGTCAGTGGCATACCGTGTCCTTCTAGTCAACGGGTGAACATCATATCAGCAATTCCCAAGATGCTTTCAAAAATCACCATAATTATCAACCAGAGTGAGATTTAGAGGAAAGGGAAAATTGATATCAAAGAAGAGGCAGCAAAAGACTCCAGTGCCCTCTCCATCTGCCATTGAAGCTGGATTAAGACATGGAAAGCCTTCATCAGCAGGGAAGGAGGTGATGATCCTCCAAGATATTGCAATGAGTATTTACAGGTTATGACATACTAAAGGACAGGTTTTGAGCATCTTCCTTTCCGAATAATCTGAGTGGCTGCTGATGAGTTTTTTAAAATGCAAATTCTCTTCTGTATTTGCACCACTCTTGATGAATGGGAAGTAGGATGCAAAGATGACTTTTTAAAATACATATGTCAGGAAGCAAGCTCCAGTTGAGAGAGGATATAGCATGGGGAAATATTTTGGAAGCTTTTCATTTTTTAAGAGAATGAAAAATTAGAACTGGTAAAAAATATCATGGCAGACTGTGTTAGTTTTTTATTTTTAAAATTTTTTGCTCCCTTTTCCAATAACAACAGCACTAGTTTAAGGACATAGGGTACCATTAAACTCCTGCTAATTACTAATTGAATATCTGCAACTGGGGTTAGAGATTGGGATTACTGCCTAAATGAGTAAAATTCTACATAATCTTGATTTTTTCCTTTCTATTTTTGTGGGTTTTGTTTGATCACATTGGCTTTTTTTCTAGGTATAGTCACTTTTGGAAAAGCAAAAGAAATAACAACAACAACAAAAAAATCATGTTCTCTTGTAAGCTTTTTGATAGCATTAAACCCTGGAAATTATTTTTATTAATTTTAAAAATAAAGAAATTGAAACTTATAGGGATTATATAACATCTGTATTCAGGGAAGCTAGCAAGTAAAAGTCTCCTGATTACACATCAAATATTCCTTCCAAATCAGAATTACCTTTAGAATAGTTATTTTCCAAAGTTTATTAAGAACCCACAAGAAACTTAAATATCTGGGTTTCTGGGCACTTGCCTGGAGACTGATTCTCCCTCTGACAGATCCCACGAGCCTGCTCTCGTATTCATACTTTAAGAACCTCAAGACCATCTCAGGGTTTCAAATTCAGAATTTTTCATCAGGAAAAGATATATCAATAGGATTTCTTTTTTTAACAATATTTTATTTTTCATTATGGTTTTACACGTTGAAGGGGTCTGTTGTTGCAATTTCATACCTGCACATATCATAGCTCCCCCTTTATCCTCCTTACCCTCTCCCCCTCCCTCCACACTACCAACAGGATTTCTAAGGAATTGAAATGGGAAGAACATTTTTAAGATAAAAAGAAAAAGTGTAGGAGTAGTGCTCACTAAGAAAGAAACTGGAACAGATAGCAATTTCATAGCAGAAAAGAAAAATGCCAGTGATAGAGTTATCCATTAAGAGATAGTTTCTGCAATTGGATTTTATAAAGTATGTTCAGGTGAAAATGTTGCTGAGCAAGCACATTAATGCTTATAGAAGAAATGTGCAAAGAGTGGCATTTTGAATAGGATGACTCTTTGATACTCATGATGCACATGGTATTTAGTTGAATTGATCCCTGCCTCATTCCTGCAATTAGAACCCATAAATGTACAGATATCCAGGATAGGGGCATTTTGTATATCCTAGGAATCCATTTGTACTGAGAGATTTTCCTAGGATGACTTTCTAGACCTCTCCAGAGAGGTAAGCCTTCCTTTATAAGATCAGTGTCTGATGAAATCAGATCAAAGCCTTCTCAATTGTTTGAAAATAAATCCACCCTGAAAGAAATTCCCAGTCCATGACATGCATGACTGATTCACGGAGATGAAGCAAGAATTCACAGTGCAGGAATCCTCCTGTCATCGTTTTTCTCCTAGATAGTTTTTAGGTTGGAGAGTTGAAAGTCAATGGTTAATTATGCTAAACATGTGTTTCAGACTAGTCCCTAATTCTGTTTTTTCTTTTTAATTTTGCATTTTTCCAGCTATTTGACATGCTGGAGTTTTCTTACTTTGACAGGATGACTAGTTGTTCACTAAAGAATAAGGTTAAGAAGGAACTGACTCTTTCAGGATATAGTGACTAGGACAATGGTAAAATGGTTCTCATATATTTGGTAGTTAATTGATGAAAATCATTAATCAAACAAAGCCATAGTCCATGGTTAACCCTGTTAGAAAGAGAATGGGGTAGGGGTATTGGGGGTGCAGGTGGAAGGGGAAGAAAAGGAAAGAGGGAGGGAAGAAAGGAAAGCACAAAATCTTACGTGTATTCAAGGTACATTAATAAACCATATGAGAGCCAGGAGTGATGGTGCACACCTGTAATTCCAGCAGCTCAAGAAGCTGAGGCAGGAGGATCCCAAGTTCAAAGTCAGCCTCAGCAACTTAGCGAGGCCCTAAGCAACTTAGTGAGATCCTGTCTCAAAATAAAAAAAATAAAAATAAAAAAAGAAGAGTTGAGGACATGGCTCTCTAGTTAAGCACGCCTGGGTTCAATACCTGGTAACCCCCTCCCCTAAAGAAAAAATCAACCATGTGAGAAATGCTGTCAGTGAGTGTAACTTGTCAGGACTTAGCTAGTGTGATTCCTCTTCCTCCCTGCCTCCCCTCACCCTTGAAAATGGATCACACAATAATATCTTAAGCAACCAGAATGACAGAAAAGGCACTTACACAGAAAACCACAGAAGGTTCCACTGCCCTGTGCATGAACACAAGCATATGTGCATACAGAATCCATATGTTTACGTATCGGGAGTGAAATTGTTTATGTCCATTAACGAAACAGTGAAACATGAGCTAGAAACTAGCTCAGCTCAGAGCAAATATAACATGAGTGACCAGAAGCAGCTTTCATATGGGCACTCAAATAAATAGAATGAGCAGGCAGATGTACGTATTTCATGTGGACTCAATGATGTGTAGCAATATTTTTCCAAATTTCGGGTGACTTAGATTTAGGGAGTTTACTTTAAAATGCCATTTTAAAATAAATTCCATTTAAAAATGGAATTGTAATTTCTAGGGATGAATTTTAAAAAAAGGCTTCATGCTTAACATGTATTCCAGATGATTCTGCTGTAGGTTTTTTGGGACAGTACTTTAAGAAGCTCTTCTCCTACCATTTCCTATCCAGTGATGCCAACCTTGGATATGTTGGCTCACACAGTTTAATTACGAAAATGCAATGTCTTTCACTTTGGGAAATGGAGGTTGATGAATACAGAGATTGGTTAGGGGTGATGTGATGGATGGAAGCTGAAAAGATTTCCCAAAATAGGTAGCATTCAAGTTGGGACTTGAGAGCAAATTTAATTTGATTATTATTAAAAATGGAGGGATAAAGGTGCCTCTCTTTAAAAATTTTAAAAATTTATTAGACTATTAAGCTACTTTAATCTTTTCAAATAGAGTGTTCAGTGATACTTCTCACATCTATGAAATGGAAATGAATACTAGCGGAATTTGTAAATAGTATGACCACAGGAAAGTAAAATAATTAAAAATTATTTTAATGTCATCACCTTCATGAAACATTTTGTGACTATTGTTGATGTTGTTGTTTTGATTTTGGATTTTTCCCCACATTATCTGTGTATATACAAAAATCTTACGTACTTGTAATAATAAAGGTATTTAATTCTGTTTTATGAACTAATATGATGGCACATATATTTTCCATCTTGATTTAAAGCATTTATTATTATTCCAATAG
Source organism: Aplodontia rufa (assembly GCA_004027875.1). Taxonomy (NCBI): domain Eukaryota; kingdom Metazoa; phylum Chordata; class Mammalia; order Rodentia; family Aplodontiidae; genus Aplodontia; species Aplodontia rufa. The sequence continues at coordinate 75,944 of PVKS010000839.1, read as the reverse complement.
CAAAAGAATCTATCAATAACTCTTTTCTATATTTTAGATAATGAATCCATTTCTATTTTGTATTTCTGCTATTATAAATAAAACTTTTCTTCTTTTGTATTTTTTTCATAACATAAATTCCCATAAGTGGGATTACTGGGCTAAAGATGTATGTGTTTTTATAGATCCTGAAACAATCTGCCAAACTACTTTTCAAAAGCTTGTTCTAATTTTCACATTGTCTCCAGGATGTTATGTTCTGTTACATCTTCATTGGTGTGAACATGTTGTCTTTTCTATCTGGGGATGCCCTTTTCCCATTTAAAAAAATTCCGGTACACTCCTACACATTATGTTATACCAAGCTCAAATGCTATTCTTTCTTACAGCCTTCCCAAAGCCCCTAGGCAGAGTTAGTCATTATTTCCATTGTGTTCCCATAGTACTTTGTAATACTTATCAAATCCTTCTGGATTTGTTGTAATTCATGTGTTTCTTTTTCTTCTTCCCAGATAATTAGCAACTCAAAGGGTGAACTTCTATCTACTTTATCTTTGTGATCTTGGCCTCTAGCAAAGGGTCTGATTATATTAGACTTTCTTTCTTTTCTTTCTCTCTCTTTCTTTCTTTTTAATTTTGAGACAGGATCTCACTAAATTACTTAGGGCCTTACTAAATTGCTGAGGCTGGCCTCAAACTTATTGCGAGCCTCCTGCCACAGCCTCCCAAGCCACTGGGATTAGAGGCCTGTGCCATCATGCCCAGCTGTACTAGACTTTCAATAAATGCTTGTTAAGTAAATGAGGAATGAATGAAGGAAAGTGTTGATGTGCTGCTGGAGTCCTAGTATACAACTATATGTTTGAGTAAAAAATGCTTTCTTTCCTTAGCTTCATTAAAGGTCATAATCCTAGGAGCAGATGTATCATTATAGTTCCTTTAAAATAAGAATATATATATATATACATATATATATATATATATATATATATATGGTATGTATTTTTATATTTTTTCTGATCTACTTTGATCTACTTTTGGGTCAACATGGCACAATTTTGTGACATGCTGTGATTCTCTGTGTCCCTGTGTCCTTTCAATAATGACTTTTCAGGATACAGGAGTCAGAAAATGTCTCTTCTAGTTCAAAAGAAGGAGTTTTTGTGAACCACAGGTTAGGCTTAGTGAACAAGATTAGAAACCACCTGTGGAGAGAATGGCATGTACATGAAGCCACTGTAGAGGAAAAAATGCAAAAATAACCAGTGATAATGAATTATACCACAACAGGTCATCAACGATTATTCTTCATTTATATACCTTTACGCATTTTGATGAATTTTAACATATATGTTTCATTTTATCCTTATCAAAACCTGGAAAGGGATACAGACAAAACAAGGCTACTGTAACTAATTTGAAAGATTATTTAAAGCACAGAAATATGGTTAGCAAATGGAAAAGTCAGGGACAGAATTCACATATTCTGAGTCACATTTCAAACCTCATTCTAGTGAAATCAAGGCCTGGGTTGAATTTTGTTAGTTAATTAATCAAATTGAGAAAATCAGTTTTGAAACAATTTATACTTGACCAGTGTTTAAAAAACAACTAAAGAAAGCTTTGCTTAGCAATGAAAACATTTTTCTCGAAGAACCTTTATGAGTAATTCAGTATGAATAATATTAGAGAACCCTTTCTGAAGCCAGCCACAGGTGGAGGGGGACTACCTTCTAGAGCAGTAGTTTCTAGAGTCTGTACACAGGAGCTTACCATACTGGGCCATCTATTCACTTAATTATTCAATCATTCAATTAATACATGTTACAGAATAAAAGACCCAGAAGAGTCAAAGCATTTCTTTCTTTCTTTCTTTCTTTCTTTCTTCTTTCTTTCTTTTCTTTAAAGAAAGAGGGACAGTGAGAGAGACAGAGAAAGACAGAAACAACTTTATTTAGTTTTTCACATGGCCTTTGTTGCTCCAACACTCAGTTGTGTACGTGGTGCTGGGGTTTGAACCCGGGTCCTCATGCTTGCCAGGCAAGCGCTGAAACTGCTAAGCCACTGCTCCAGCCCCATCTTTCTTTCTTTTTTAATGAGGACAGTGTGTGTGTGTGTGTGTGTGTGTGTGTGTGTGAGAGAGAGAGAGAGAATCAATTTTTATTGAGTTTTTCACATGGCTTTCATTGCTCTGACACTTAGCTGTGTACATGGGTGCTGGGGTTTGAACCCCCGTACTTGCACACACTAGGAAAGCACAATAACTGAATTACAATACTTCAAATTATACTACAGAACTACGGTAATAAAAACTGCATGACACTGGCATAAAAACAGACACATAGACCAAAGTTACAGAATAGAACACACAGACAAACCACTCAGATACAGTCCTCTAGTCCTTGAAAAAGGTGCCAAAAACATATATTGGAGAATTGATAGACTTTTTAACACATAGAGCTGGGAAAACTGGCTATCCATGTGTTGAAGAATGAGACTAAGTCCTTATCTCTTACCCTGCACAAACTCAAAATGGATCAAAGACATAAGAATTAGACCAGAGACTCTGCAACTCCTTGAAGAAAATGTAAGTTCAATACTCTAGAATATAGGCACAGGCAACAACCTTCCTAAAAGGACCCTAAAACTCAGGATCTAAGACCACCAGTTGATAAATGGAATGGCATCAAATTGAAAAGTTTTTGCACAGCAAGGGAAACAGTTAAGAATGTTAAGAGATGAGCTGGAGAGGTGGCTCAGCAGTTACAGCGCTTGCCTGGCATGCGCAAGGATGAAGGTTCAAACCCCAGCACTACATTCACAGCGAAAGTGTCAGAGCAATGAAAACCACGTGAAAAAACAAATAAAATTGATTATCTTTTTCACTCTCTCTCACTGTTTCTCACTCTTAAAAAAATGTTAAGAGAAAACTTACAAATGGGAGAAAAATCTTTGCTAGCTACACTTTTCATAGAAGATTAATATCTAGAATAAAAAAACTCCAAAAACTTAACATAAAAAAATAAATGGGCAATCAATTAAACAGATACTTCTCAAAAGAAGAAATACAAATGGTCAACAAATATGAAAAAATGTTCAACACCATTAGCAATTAGAGAAATATGAATCAAAACTATACTGAGATTTCATCTCACACCAGTCAGAAAGACAGTCATCAAAACTACAAGGAATAATAAATGCTGGAGAGGATGTGGAGAAAAAGGAAGTTTTACACTGTTGGTGGGATTGCATATTAGTACAATCACTATGGAAATCAGTATGAAGTTTCCTCAAAACCTAGGAATAGAATCACTGTATGACCCAGCTAATATTACTGCTTGGTATTTGTCCTAAAGAGTTAAAATAACCATGCTATAGTGATACAAGCACACCCATTTTTATAGCAGAACAATTCACAATAGCCAAACTATGGAACCAGCACAGGTGTCCACAATTAAATTTTACTCACCACAATGCAAGATGAAATCGTCATTTGAAACAAAAAAGATGAAACCTGGGAACATTATATTCAGTGAAATAAGTCAAACTCAGAAGGTCAAGGATCTTAAGTTTTCTCTCACATGTGGAAGCTAGAGAGGAAAAGAGAAAAGAAAGGTGGGGTGGGGGAAATCCCTGAAAATCAGAAGGAGATCTGTAGAGTAGAGGAAAGGAAGGGAGGAAGGAAGGGGAGGAAAAGGAGAAATGCTGGGAATGATATTGGCCAATGTATATTTTTGTATTGTGTTCATGTATGAAGATGTAACAACAAATCCCACCATTATGCACCACTATGATCACCAATAGAATACAGAAAAATAAAATAAAATAAATAAATTACTTTGGGTAAAACAAATACGTGTTACAGCCTAACTAGTAACAAGGAATTGTAGGAAACAGTAAAAAAACAAAGAAAACTAAACCATCAAACCATAGAGTATCCTTCTCCAAGAGAGCATATGTGTGTGTTTACACACACACACATACACACACATTAATTCTAACACAGTGCCATAGAAATCATATGTGCTACCAATTTATTAAGCATTTTTCTGACTTTTAGAGAATGACAACTTCTAGACCCATTTCCTATACTGAATTCCACATGTTCACCAGAAGAATAATATGACATGGCGTATGTTGTTTATTTTGTGACTTGGTATAAACCATGTAGTCTGCCTGTTTTGGTGTGTCCTTTTCTTTAAAATGAAAAGATTGAGTCAAATTTGCCAATCAAATTCATGTTCTATTTGGCTACAGGGAAGAGAGGAACTTAGGCTAGAGAGCCTGGGCAGTGAAATCAGGCAGATCAGGTTTCATGACCTAGGTCTAGGACCAAGATCAGCTGGTTAGCTTAACCTCTCCACATCCCCAGCTCATCCACCCATGAAATGAAAGTAATGTCAATATATATGATTTCAAATATTCTGTAAGGTATAAATGAAATAATATATAACACTTAGCAGAAAAAAGTGGTACATATTCAATGGTAAATAAATAGCAAATATCTTTGAATATAAGAAGTTGCTTTTAAGCATCACATAGACTATTTCAATTCTATAATTATTCTAAACAATTTATTTTTGACATCTCTCACTCTTGTGGAGGCAATTAGTGTTTTAAATTTAATTTAATTAATGTTTTAAATTTAAATTGAATGCATTAGCTTAGGGAGTACAATTCTTAGAATTTTCTTCTTTTGCCAATTATGCATAGATTTGTGCAAAGCCTGGGAAACATGGAACCTTTTATTCTGCAATGTACTTGACTTTTGCATGTATTTTAGAATACACTAGGCTTTATTTCAGCTATTTGTATGTGAACACTAGTTAGATCAATCAAAAACAATGAAGTCATTAGGGTGCTTTGAGTTTAGTCACATCTATAAAAGCTACATTTGCTTTTTTAGAGTCTCAATTTCAATTCTACCTTGACATGTAGGACACAAGGTGGCTATAGGCATGACCAACTCACATGCACAATCCCAGCAAAATGGCTGCAAGTTCATCTTCCTTTGCACTAGAAGGAATACAAGTGATAGTGATGTTCTCATAGACACAATTTTGAATCCACACTAGTTGCTTTTTGAAAACAAAAAAATAGAAAAGCTTATTCACTCACTTACATGTTAAGCCATTGTTGGTCATATATTATTTAGAACACATTTCACATCTGATTGGATTGTACCAATATGTAACAAATTATGATACGCAATCACTCCCTGGCATGACCCAAGGAAATGTGCTTGATTTGTGGAATAATTAAAATGTGAAGAAAATGCATTATATTCTACAAACCACTGCATGAAAGAATAAAATGATCCAGTATCACAGATCATGGATAATTTGAAAGGATGCTTCCTTTACTACACATTACTTGAATTTAAATTAAGGAATACATCGTCCAGAACCTCAGAAGATACAGAGCACATACGTTTATCACATCTAGCCTATCATTTATGTAAAGCAATGATTCTTAAACGTTTTGGTCTTAGAGCTCATTTTTTCCTTTAAAAATTATTGAAGACTCTAAAGAGATATTGTTTAAATGAGTTGTGAATATGAATATTTACTCAATCAGAAATTAAAAATGAAATGAATTAAATATTTGTAAATAATTTATTATCACCATAATAAACTCATCAAAGTTAACATAACTTTAAAAATAACTATCTTTTTAAAGACAGGTGTTTTTAAATAGAATAGCATTGCCATACATTTTTGCAAGTGTTTTAAGTGTCTTGTCTATTAGAAGATATCCAAGTACTCCTGTCTGTTTTGGCCTTCACTCTGCTACAATATCATATCACATGGTCCATAAAAAACTCCACGTATACTTCCATGAAAGAATGAGAGTGAAAAAGGAAAAAAAATAAAATTTAGTATTAGTGTAAAAACAGTTTTGACCTCATTGGAAAGATCTTGCAATCCCCACTCCCAGCCCTGACCACTGAAGGCTTCTTGGACCATACTTTGAGATCTCTTCTAAAGTTCGTATAAAATTTAGAAGCTAGATTATTACTATTTTTTGGTGTCTAATTTATATCTATGTGCTCTTTTTGTTGCCCTGTTAGAAAATTTCTTGATGGTGAAGATCACATTTTACACATTTTTGATAGCATTTACAGCATGTGGTAGGTCTACCTAGAATCACAGAGTATACTAGTACACTAGCACGTAATATTGATTGAAGCACAGACTTACTGAAATCCATAATTTCTTTTTTTTTTTGTAAATGGTAAAACCCATATTTCTTATGATCCCTTTAATGACTCCTAAAGTATGTGATGTAGTAATATTTGTACACATTTCTCTAACTGTGAGGTCATTATGCAAATATTCTACCTAAAGAGAATTGTATCTGAATTTATTTTCTATTAAATAATAAGTAATTTACCTAATTGTATTTTGAACTTATCTCAGATGAAACAAAGATGATTTCCTAAGACACGATTATGACATTTGAAAGAGACCTGAGATGAGAAGTTAAAATTCTAAGGAAGTTATTATTATATTTATTTCTCCCATAAAATTTGCCCTGACATATCAGTCAGGCAGTATTTCAAGGTAAAAAAGGTAAAAATCAATATGTGTATTTAGTTGTAATTTCACAATTATAAAACAGTTGAAAACTAATAACATGAAAAGCAATGTCAGTTTGAACTGATGAGAAGCTATCACTTCGTACCTACACAAATGGAAAGAAAAAATGTAAGTGTTATTATTCATTTTATTTGTTCTATCTCAAAATGAGATCCTTCCAGAGACACCCACATAGTAATCCAAAAATGAAACACTGATACATTCATCCTTGCTGAATCTTTGCAAAATGGGATGGTTGGGAAAACATATATTAAGGAGTGAAATAGTCCTCCTAAATTAAAGGTTTCATTATGTAATAAATAATTTCTTTAACTCTTCGAAAATGGTTCCATTATCCCTTATTCTGGAGAACCCACAAAGAGAGACTTAGTGTCTACCATTGCCTTGGTAATCAGATAACTGTTATGACTATTCTGTCAGAAAAAAAAAATATACTGAATAAAAGGCTCTTCCTGCTAAAATCTGGGTAGATGAAACAAAATCGCAGCTAGACTAGGAAATAGAAAAGAGAGATCATGCGTCTGAGGTGCCTCTTCCTTTGTCCGGACTCACAGGACAGTAGATTGGCTTGCTGTCTTTGCCTTCAGAAAAAGTCTACATTACCTCTATTGAATCACAGAGCACAAGGCTGATAGGCCCAGTGGCTCAGAAACTAGAGTTCTTTCAGCTATTTCATCCTGAACTAATTTTGCTCTTGACCCACTTAGGTAGAAAAAAGAGCCCTGAAGCCTCCTATCCACAAGTGAACACTTACAATGTATGGAATTTTCATCGTATAAGTGCGTTTGGGAAACAAGGGGGTGGATCTGTGGATGATTAATATTTGAACTATGAAACATGTGTCTGAGATTGTAATTATTAATAAACATTAGTTGATTAGTTGATCATTACAGCAGAGTTAACAAGAAATCTAAATTGTACATGATGAAACTAAAAGTATAAAAATTAATGTGAAAAGCAAATTTATTATCACTTGGAAACCATATTCTACAGCAATCAGATATTCCTACTACCTGTTCATATGCATTTTGCAGAGGGAGCTTTGAAACACTGCCCAGCAGAACAAAGTAGCCAGAATTTAGATTATTCAGTTGGAATTCTGAGTCACAGTAATTGTATGCTATTTTTAGCTTATGAATGCTAAGACTGTTTAATTCTTAATAAGCAGGTAGGTAGCTCTTAATTGTACTGTGAAAAACCAAGTTCAATGGCATGTGTGCCACTTGCCTCTAAAAAGCAAATGAAGAACTTACATCGCTGGGCCACGTTGCAATCTATCAAGTAGAACCTTGGGGTCCTTGAGCCAAGGACCCATATTTGAAAATCACTACTCTAAGGCTTATTAACTTTCCATATAGAGGGATCAAATAACCCATTCAGCAGTTATATTGATTTACCAAATAGCAGACAGATTTAGGACTCTGCAGATACAGTAATGAACACAGTAGCCTGCTGCTCTAATGGAATCCATCTTCTGCTTAGAGGCAGAAAACCAACAGTCAAACAACAAAGCACTGTCTGCATCCTCCAGCCATACACCACTACAAACGCACCTTCATTTGAAGAGGCTGAGTTCATTAGTCAGTGTAGCAAGGGAGAATATCCACTCTGGAAGAGTTTGAGAAAGCATGATTTTATTCTGGATTGGATGCTATCAGAGAGTGGTAGTAATTCTAGGATTGGGTATCTCAATAAATCTTATCTACAGCAAGAGAGAACTAGAATAAGGTCAAAGCTATGATTGGTGAAGAAGTAGAAGTCACTTATTTCAATCAAGAGGTGGTTCAACATAAGAGGAACCTAGAAGACCTAAGTATAGCATTGATATTTGAGGTACCACACTAACAGTACAACCCATGAAAGAATAACTGATAAGTCAGACTATTAAAAAACAAAATAAAACAGAATTTCTGCTCTGTAAAAGACATGATCAAGAAAATGACTAAGGGAAATATTTGCAAATCACATACCTGATAAAGGAATGTTATCCAAAATATACAAAGAATCCTTAAAACTCAACAATTGGAAAAAAATCAATGAAAGAATGGGCTCAAGATTTTAAGAGATACCTCATCAGAGAGACAGCAATTAAGCTACATATCATATGTCATTAGGGAAATGCAAACTTAAACAACGAGACACCACTATGTACCTAATGTTCCAAAATGGAACACTGTACACCAAATGCCGCCAAGGATGTAGGACAACAGGATCTCTAAATCATTGCTGCTGGGAATGCAGAATGGCATCACCATTTCAAGAGAGAGTTTGGCAGTTTCCTACAAAACTAAAAATACTCTTACCAGATGATCCAGTGATCACACTCCTTAGTATTGACGCAAAAGAGCTGACAACTTAGGTCTACACTTAAACCTCACATGTACATGAGCCTTCACTCAGGAAGTGTTAGGGGAGTCTACTATGGGTGCCTCCTCATTAATTCCAAAGCAGGCTCACTGCTGGAGCTGACTTGGCCTCCAGTGTGATGAGTAAGACTCCAGCCAAAAAATCAGAGCCACTGTGACACTTTTTTTTTTTTGTGGCACCCTTTTAACATGGGAAGCAATAGTTCAAAATAATACTATGTGTAGGCACAACAGAGTGGGGAATATAAGTAGGAGATAGATTTCTTTCTTTTTCTCCCTCTCTTTCTCTATTGTCATGTTTAAAGTAAAGTGACAAATAAAAAGACAGAGACAGTCTGTTTGAAGAGGCTTAGTTTGCATATGTCCTTGAAAGGCATCTAAGGAAGAATTTCAGTCTACAGAAATCCACAGATAATGGCACCAAGGTCTGATGCCTGGGTAACCAAAATTATTTATTGCATTTAACATACTTAGGTTCTTATAGGTTATAATATATTTAAACTACATTCCTGAGAATTATTTTAAAAAATACAAGTACCTCAGATATCACATGATAACATCCTACCTAGGGCAATTTGCAGTCCTATAAACTTATCACCACTAAGGAAACTATTTCATGGAAAGAGAGCATGGTGCTCTTAAGGCCCAGAAATAACCTTGCAGCCACTAAGAAATTGTCTTGGTCACTCAGGCTCATTTACTGTTATTCAAACCAATTATCTGATGATATGGTGAGCCACAAAATACTCTGCTTCATGTAACGCAAAAGGTGAGAGTGAATTTCTAGAAGCTAATAAACATGTTAGCAGTTTTCTTTTACTTTGCTCATAGCACCATGGAGAAATCATTGAAGTGTAAGAAACAGGATTCTGTCACATCAGTGCCTCACATTCAATGCTGCAAGAGAATGAAATATCGACATATTTAGGTGTCGTTCTCATAATTTCACCCAACTCAAAGGAATGACTGGAACACTCTTGGGTAACATGAAAACACCTGAGGAAGGGAGAGAAAATGATCATTCTTTCCAATCTTCTTCACACTTTTTGATTTCTGATAGCTAAGGATAACGTTTTTCATGGTGATTGAAGAGGGTGGTAACATCTGTCAAGTCTGTGGAGTCAAGATATGAAACTCAATTTTAAGATCTCAGTAGAGGAGAAAAATGGGAGACAGGCAACTTATAATTCCTTCCAATTAGGTATGCAGGAATAATGAAGTGAAATAAATGATTAAGAAAACACTATTTTGAACTTTTAAAAATTGAATTTTCCATTTTAATAACATTGTCATGTGTAATTATGGGAGTGTTTTTGTTTCCTCTTTCCTGAGAGCTAAATTTGTCTTTGGAGAGACAACAAAATCTTTCAAAAAGTAATCATATTAAAAAGCTTTAGAGCCTGGTACTTTCCACACATATCATTTTCTACAATCAATATATTTGGGAAAAAAAGTAAAGGAAAGAAAACAACCTGTATTTCAAGTACAGTCAGCACCATGCTGGATAGCAAAAGATTTAGAGAGTCTGAATGCATGTTCCTTGAGTCATGTGACTGCCAAAATGGTGTGATCATTTCTAGAAATTCATTAATCCTTCCAGCAAATATTTACTGAGCACCAACAGGGGGCAATGGTTGCTACAGGGATATGGGAGTAAGGTGGTTTGAGCATGATGGACAGTGATCAATGAGAGGCAGAATATGCCCATGGGAACCAATGGTCTAGGAGGAAAGCATATAGTTCTCCATCTTGTATTGAAATTATTGGTGTGTAAGAGTTACAAGGAGTAGAGATAAAGTACTATAAAATTTCAGAGGCAGAAGAAATTATTTCTTAGGAGAAAGGATAGGGAGGATTATAGAACTTGATGTAACAGATTTTGCCTGGAAATAAGGGAAATCCCTGGACATATGGTGAAGAAAAAAGAACATTTTCTTTGAAAGAGAAGGTGTGGCAAAGAGATGAACAAAGAAAACATGATTGGCCAGTAAAATACTCATTTCCCTTGAATTGAGGTGAAACCAGGAAGGATAGACGAATTGAGGACTCAGAGTATGTGCTAGGCTAAATAATCACTACCTAAAGATGACTACATACTAATCTCTTTTCAAATATGTTAATGTGCAGGGGAAAGACTTTGCAAATGTGTTCAAGTGAAAAAAAATCTTGAGTTGGGGAGATTCTCCTCAGTTTTTTTGGTGGGCCCAATGTAATCATAAAGGTTCTTATTAATGAAAGAGGAAGATCTCAGAGCCAGAGAGGGAGATGCAACAAGTGAAGCAGAAGTCAGAGCAATACAAGGAAAAGGTCATTGACCAGGGAATGCAGCTGACTTCTGGAAGGTGCAAAGCGTAAGGTGCCATATTTTTCCTTAGAGCATCCAGAAGGAAAGTCTCTCTACCAACAAATTTTAGACTCCCAACCTCTAGAGGTGTAAGGTATGTCATCTTCAGCCTCAATATTTGTGACAAATTGCGGCAGATAGTAGAATACTTTCAATTTAGCGCATTATATCATCAATAATGCTTTGTCCATTTCTTCTTGGTGGTCCCTCTACTTTTATTTTAAAAACATATTTACCTGTCTGTTCATTTATCTAGAGGATAAAAGTGCTATACACAAAATACAGAAAACACACAAAAAGGAAAAGATTTGAGAGCAAGATACTAAACTCTTATGAACATAGTACATTTGAAATGTCAGTGGGTTAATAATGGTGGGCGGACAGTTGGCAATAGAAATTCATGCCACCTACTTGAAGATAAGTCAACATAACTCTCAGAAGCGTTTACTAAAATTTATTATTATAGCTCATAAAATAGACTCATTAAAGTGTGAATATTGACCATTAGGAAATTTAAGTGGTATGTATATAAGAAGGGAACTATTTAATCAGAATATTTTGACATAGTTTCTTGGAAGAAGTGATTTTATAGTAAGCTTTATTAGCTGAAATGTCATCATTAATTGTGTTTACTCATAAGCAAAGCAGAAGGCAATCTACTGTATATGAATTTGAGAATGGATAAAAAGACCTTTGAAAGAAAAGGATCTCACCACAAGTTCCTAAGTTTCTGAAATATCTCTAACAGGAGGTCAACCGTTCAACTTCACAAATATTTTCTCAGTACCTACAAATTCAAAGCAAGGTTCTTGATTCATTTTTGTCCTAATGCAGTCTTTACCTTGAGAATATTTCTATCTCCTTTCAATGTAAAGTTCTGTATTTGCCCATGCATTGTGTAATTAGAATCACACTAAATTACTTTTACCCATAAGGTATTTAAGGTTTAAGTCTCCTCAAAGTGCACATGACCTGTCTTACAATTTGCTTCCAGAGTCTAACTTTGTAGACCTGAGGGACCCGGTTGACAGAGTTGCAGAGAAGACTTCACATAGGGAAGAGAGGGAAGGGAGGCTTAACTGAAGGACAAGGATGCAACCTTTGCCAAGTTCCATCTTGGTTGGCCCAGGTTACACCACCTCAGGGATTTTACAAAATGCTGCTGAATTGCGTTTGCAAAAACAGACAGCCCAGTCAGCAGTGGGATGACCTCCCACAAACAGAAGTACCATGGTGTTTAGTCATCAAGCAGAAATTTCAGGGGCAATAGGGCACTGGAGACTCTATTTTTCTAATCCAAAGAGGAAATCGTGCAGGTCAATGACATAAGTGAAGTAGAATAGGAGAAACCTTTAGCTACTCTACACTGAAAAGATGATGGTGGGTCCTTCTTTAAACTGGGGCCTGACACAACTCCAGAGAACTCCATTCACATGGTATCCATAAATGAAGCCTCCTGGGTTGAAGAGAATACTTTAAGACCAGCGACCCCTGAAGTCGTGCAACACAGAGGATGATCTTTGCCTCTTATAATTATACTCTTACAGTGTTCCTGGGACTGTATATTAGTACAACCCTTATGGAAGTCACTATGGAGTTTCTTCAAAAGGCTAGAAATGGAACCATGGTATGACCCAGCTCCCCAGTGTTTATCCTAAAGAATTAATGTCATAATATAGTGATACATGCATACCCATGTTTATAGCAGTACAATTCACAATTGCCAAACTATGAAACCAGTCTAGGTTTCTGTCAATGGATGAAGGGATAAAGAAAATGTGATATAACTGTATGTCTACATATAGGTATATCCATATCTATTTATCATGTATCTTTCTCTCTATCCTCATACAGTATTATTCAGCCATAATAAATAAGAATGGAATTATGTCATTTGCTGGTAACTAGATGAAACTGAAGAGCATCACTCTAAGTGAAATAAGCCACACTGAGAAAATCAAGAATCATATATTTTCTCTCATATGTGGAAGCTAGAGATAAAAAAAAGTGGGAGGGGGATTTCATGAAAATAGAAGGGAGATCAGGAGAGAAGAGAAAAGAGACCAGACAGAGGGAGAAGCAGAGGGAAAGGAGAGATACTTGGGAATGAGACCGACCAAGTGTTACTGTTAAATCCTGTGCATGTATGAAAATGTAACAACAAATCCCACTGTTATGTAGAGTTACGATGCTATATTACTTATAAAAGAAAAAAGAAACAGCAATTTCTCATAATATATACTTGGGGTTTTTTTTTTCTTAGATTTTTTGAAACATCAACCATTTTTCAAAACCATTTATTTGAAACATCCAAGTGTTTTGGTATCCCAATTCCATGAGAATTGAAGCATACCTCTTTACATAATAATTAAAAGGTAAAATGAACCAATTTTTGCTGAAAATCACCTGAAAATGCATTATTCACTTCCTTGATTTCTTAATCAGAGAATGCTGAGCATAACTTAACCTTTCTGTGTGACATGGGTTTCATTATCATGAGTGGTAATTATTCCATGTGGCTGTGACCCAGTGAAACCCTTCAAGATTGCTGCTGTCTATTGAGCTTGCCTACAAGCAAAGTACCCTACGTGTACTTTCTAAAATTTTCCCATTTTAAGTCGCTCTTCATCCATCTCCTGTGTCCTTTCTCACTTGCGTGATGGATGCTGTCAGCTTTTTCTTAGCAAGTAGACTGTACTGAATCTACCCGCTCCCACCAAATCCAGAACCAACCAAAGCAAGATAGCTCCATTGTGCCAAAGCTCAAGGAAAGTGTCTGCACTGAGATATCAGAACAACACTTCCCGAACTCTAATGTGCTGCAAATTTGACAGGGCCTGATATTGGTAGTTCTGAAATGGCACTAAAATTCTATTTGTGAAGAGACAGAAGGTGAAGACTTTGCTACTGGTCCTTAGAACAACGTTTGAGTATCAAGATATTAGATAATCACATTTATGTTTTTTTATAGAATTTTGTCTAAAATAAAATAAATGAATTCTGAGGAAAGGAATAAGGATAATTCTCCCATATTTATGTCCTACAAATTTAGAATACGGACTTTAAATTACTGTTTTCAAAACAACTTTCTTATCAATATGTTCATTCCTGGGCCCTACCAAATGATCATCTCTCTCTTTCTTCCACTAATGCAGAACTTGATTTTTATCTCTATTATAGAATTTATATCTTTATAAATTTTTTAGCTGTAAGAGTCAAGTACTAAACCTGAAGAAGGATCAAGTTTTATATATCTGTGTGTCCCTTGAAACTTGCTTTACTCAAAAATGGTTGGTAAATAAAGGTAGAAATAAAAGAATTCAAAGCTATAAAAGGCTCATCATAGAATTTCAGATTGTTTATTCTGCCAAGAAGTGATATTATAATAAAATGTATCAATGTCAATTTCTAATGAACTGTTAACAAAGTAAAGTATGTTTTCAGAGTCCTTTTCTCGATGCTATCATATCCCATGAGTTTCCCTTTTGACCCCTAACTAATACAAAACATACACTTCCTTACACCCAATTATCTATCATTTTCATATTCCAAAAGCATCTTTCAAGAAAGGGCAAATTTATTCTAAAGATTAATTTACACTAAAATGTAAATGACTGACTATAGCTTAAAGAGTGATTTCCTAACTCCATTTTCATTTCCATGTTTCAACAGAAATTAAAATCTGTAAAGAAATGTAATGGATAAAGCTGCTGAACATGACTTTTGGACTTTTAAAGATAAAGCAGTAAACATGTTTCAACAGAGGTACTCTATGTACCCCCATACGTTAGCATAGAAGTTCTCCTAACTCACTGCTAATCCACAGCTTTCCTGCATCATGATTATAGAGTCTCCCCCATAGTGATAAAGTGCTTCTAGGTTGATATAAAAAACTAATGTGCTGGGCTGGAGTGGTAGCTCAGTAGTTATGGTGCTTGATTAGCATATGTGAGTGCATGAGTTCAAACTCCAGCACCATCTATAACAACAAACACCAGAACAACAAAAATCTCTACAGGGCTGGAGTAGTGGCTCAGAGGTTTCAACGCTTGCCTGGCAAGCACGAGGACCCGGTTCAAACCCCAGCACCACATACACAACTAAGTGTTAGAGCAACTAAGGCCACGTGAAAAACTAAATAAAGTTGTTAAAAAAAAAAACTAATGTGCACAATGCTCACTAAAAGTGCAAACTGTAGAAACCATACAGGCTAGGGCAGAACAAATACAAAAATTAATTTGGTAGCTCATTTGAATTCACACTGTGCTTCCCCCCCACCCAGAGAGGAGCCAGGATTTATCATGGAGTTGGGAAAGAACAACACAAAACTCCACTTTCCATAAAACATCTATGTAAGGAAAAGAAATGGAAATTATCTAACTAAAGATGATTCAAATATTTAAGCAACTTTATCAGAGAATGTAGACATCATGCTAGCTTTTGAGATGATATGATACAATATCCATTTTACCAATTTAATCCAGGCACACCAATCTGCTACTTAACCCACACATTTAATTAAATTGATGTTTACCTACATGGAATTCTGAATGTTATCAACAACAGGTGCTCAGAAAGAAAGGTAAGACATAAAATGAGACCATCAACCTGATTTAGAAAGATTTACACGAACCTGCTCTGTATCAAACATATTTCTAAATAATAGAGAATAATAAGATAACTCTAGGTTATATCCTGCTGTCTGGAAGCATGTCTCCCAATCACAGGATATCATTGTGATAAAATGCAGGTATGTGTGTGGTGGGGGTGGATCTACCTTTCCTAACCCTAAAGATGGCTCAATGTAGATATGGCTGGAAATCAACTCAAAAAATCTGAGTATAAAACTAGCCAGCAAGGTAGAGCTGAGGCCAAGCCAGAGGGCTTTGATACGGTGTAAATAGCTACAAAATTGAGTTCCTACATTTGCTGGTTTGGTCATGCAGGGGCTGCTCAATTGTGAAAGTCAGACAACAGAATCTCCATATCAGATAAGTCATAAAATTGTTATTTTCTTCCCACAACAAAACAAACACAGGAAGTCAGCACATTTTGCTGAAAAGGAAGGAGAGAATAGGTACCAGCTTGGCACTACTACACATATCAGATGTCAGCCTAGATTTTTGAGTCAGCAGGAGCTGGTTGTGAGCCCCGAATCAAGAAAGCATGGCTGAGTTATTCAATAGCTCTAATTTCACCATCCTTACCACAAAACTGGATCAGCGATCTTTGCCTCTTGGAGGCAAATGTAAAAAACATTTATGGATTGTTCAGGAAAACAACTGCCCAATAAATAGCATTTATTACTACTTCCACAGAAGACGATCATATTCAAGTATAAATTAAACGGTCTCTTTCAGCATGTCTGAAAATTAAGGGGATAAACTGGACGCATATTAAAATTCTATAATCACCAGAGGCTTAAATGAATTAAAATATAAAGTACATAAGGGGTACCATAAATTAGTAGGCTGTTATTACAGAGAGACATCTAACATGTCAGGAAGATTGATTCTGGTGCTATTGTCTGTGTACGTATTCCTGTTCTGTTGCTGACTACATGTGTGTTTGGAAAAGCCAAACTGTCTGCTTCAGTTTCCTCATCTGTAAAGTGAGTATACTACTAATAACAATTACTAATTAGAGTGTTAAAAAGATTTAATTCATTAAAAAATATCAATTAGAGATTAGCATATACTAAGTTCTACGTGTGTGCGTGTGTGTGCACATGCGTGTGTGTGCGTGTGCTCGTGTGCGTGCGCATGTGCGTGTGCGTGTGTGCGTGCGTGTGTGTGTGTGTGTGTGTGTATTTAGTACATATACTGTTACGGATAGGCTTTAGCATGACTGCCAGTGATTTTAGCCTCCTGTTACATCTTTTTATAATCCTGTCCCTTGAGTATAGACATGACCTGTGACTGGATTCTGGCCAATACAAGATGGTAAAAGTGTCACATCTTTGAGGAGGTTACAGGATAGACTCAGTCTTGGGAGACTGCAGTGAGAAACCCCTTGGTGGTCTTGACAAGCAACCAGCTCCCATGCCAACTGCTGATGGAGAGGGTCCCATGAGTGGGAATGGCAGGCAGTTTCTAAACACTACAGGCCCTACAACCACAGGACCTCAATTCTGCCAGCAAACACATAAGTTTGGAAGAGGATCCTAAGGTCCAGAAAGAAATGTGGCCCAGCCAATACTTTGAGTAAAGTCTTGGAAGAGCTACGCAAAACACCCAATTAAGCTGTGCTGAACTCCTGATCCTCAGACACCGTGAGATAACAAAGATGTGCTGCTGACAGCCCATGAATGTGTTGTAATTTGTTACACAGCAACAGTCAACCGATACACACACCTCCATGTGAAACTCAGAGAAAAGAATGGGAAATGCAGAAAAGTGCATTTTCTCAGGGCTCTGGTTTCACTCTTCTAATGTTTGATTGCACTAAGCAACGTGGGTGCAGGCTGGAGCTCCTCCATGGGCCAGCGTCAGTCATTACTGAATGTGAAACACACTGAGCAGAGAAAGATCTAACTGTGGTCTGGATCCCTTCTGTGGGCTTCATTTGAGCTTCTAACTTTCATGAATGGCAAGAGTGTTAGGATGTCAGTGATGTTTGTTTTTCCAGCTTCAGATTCCAGTTAGGAATTTTCAACAAAAAAGGAAGAAACTGAAAAGCCTTTGTTGAGAGTCATAATGGGAGATGGAAATATTTTATTTTAGTGTAAAAATTTAGTAGATATTGCTGAAAAAATTCATCCTGCATTTCACTGGATTTCGGACCAGTTTCCATTACCCTTCTCTCATTATCTGCCCTTCCAGAGAAACAGACGAGGCACTGAGAGATTTGGGTTCTGGTGTGGGCTTGGTTTATGTTTACTTAGATGACGGAAGATGATAAAGATGAGCTAGCTCAACTCTGTGCTTACTGACCTCACAAGGATTGTGCTAGACAAAGCAGATGAATAATAAGTGAAAATGAAGTTCTGGGGAAAAGTTATAAGGGAAGAACAAATAAAAGGCAGTAATATTATAAGGTAGTTTGTAAAGCAAAGCGGAATCTGAGCAACCATTTAAAAAACCTCCAGTTCTTTCTCGGATCAGAGGTTATTTCATGTTGCCCATTTTGAACACAAACCTCATATGGTTGAGAGTTTGGATCAAGAAATCCATGGATTCTGTGGCTGGAGAGGTGGCTCAGTGGTGGAGCATTTGCCTGGCATGCATGAGGTCCCAGGTTCAAACCCCAGCACCACATACACAGATAAATAAAGGAGAAGACAAAAACCAGATGAAGAAATCCATGAATTAGAGAACTGGAAAGTAAATTAGTTTTCTCTTTTACTCAAATCCTATATAATCATAGTGCCTTTCTAGATTGTTCAGTAGGGTTCTGAGCCCCACTGGAACAGAGTACCCTGATTAATTGCCCATCAATATTTACTTTGGGCACAAGATGGGATCGTGGCAGAAAACGCATGCAAGCCACACATTTCCTGACTTTAATTCTAGTCTAACCCTTTTAATTTATGCATGAGAGATCAGAGGCTTGAGGAAGAAAAATAGCTTGTTAAGATTACACAGCTAGTTGCTTTCAACTTTGGAACATAATTACAAAAGGCAATTTGTACATTTGCTTATTCCTGTTAAGTATCTCTATTCATAATGCTAAACACGAAACTTTGCTCCTTCAAAAGCTGCTTTATTTCTTAAATTTGTGATGTCTTTATTATATTTTACCAGTGAGGGAAATGAGTGTCTAATCTCATCAATATAATATTTACTCTCACTTCCTGTTATACATGTTCTTTGTTATTTGAAAATCGATAAAATCTGTTGGCAATGCTGTTGAAGTTGCAAAGCAGTTACTCAAAGCAACTTGTAGAATCATCAATAGAAATGGGCACAGGAAACGTTCTTGCAAACTGAAGTGCCCTTTTTGCTTCATGTGTTCAACTCCATTTTCTTGAAATCTGTTGCAAATTTCAAAATCATTGATTACCCTTTTACATCCTTTGAAAATTTCTAATCTCTGGCATAGTGATATTTCAGGATCCCATCTGAAACAGATATTTTCAATATTCTTGACAGCCATAAGCAAGAGGTGATGAACAGTTCTACAATGTACTTCTGGACATAAAACAGAACATGTATTTCCATGCCATTGCAGAGAGAACATCAACGGTGGAATAATTTACTTCCCCTTGATTTAACAGACACTTTCTCTCCTTTATAAATCTTTCTTTGTTTCTTTCTTTTCCTTTTTTTAGAGAGAGAGGGACAGTGAGAGATAGAAAGTGAGAATCAGTTTTATTTAGTTTTTCATGTGGCTTTTGTTGCTCTAATACTTCATTGTGTATGTGATGCTAGGGTTCAAACCTGTGTCCTCACACATGCCAGGCAAGTGTAGCAATTGCTGAGCTACCGCTCCAGCTTTGGCAAATATTTCTTTTTTCTTTCTTTCTCTCTCTTTCTTTCTTTCTCTTCCTTCCTTCCTTCCTTCCTTCCTTCCTTCCTTCCTTCCTTCCTTCCTTTCTCTCTCTCTTACTGTCCTACTCTCTCTTAAAAAGAGAGAGAGAGAGAGAGAGAGAATCAATTTTTTTCAGTTTTTCATGTGACTTTCATTGCTCCGACACTTTGTTGTGCATGTGGTGCTGGGATTGAAATTGCATCTTTAGAGGCGCATGCCAGGCAAGCACTATAACTGCCAAGCCATTGCTCCAGCCTCCTGGCAAATATTTCTTGACAATAAAATCTAACTAGAGACATAGAAATGCATAAAGCAAACACAATTTAATGCAGAATATTGTCATGAAAGAAGACTTTTCTCCAAAGGTTATATCTTGATTCTTAATACTTAAGAGGACAGGAACTTGCATCACCTCTGAAATGGCTCTGAAACACTTTCCTCTTTAATGTTTTAAGGTAGAAGAACAAAGCCACAGGAGGTGCAAGGGCATGGTAGAAGTAAAAAATTGACATTAGTGGAGTGTCAAGAATACAGGAACTAAGAGACAGAGGCACTATCCTGCTTAAATCTTTTCAGTTGGATAGTGAAAAGATCAGATAGCAATTTTAAAGACAATCCTAGGAATAGGAAAAGAAATTGTACTCCCTAAGCTTATCACTGTGAAACACACTTGTTAATCTCGTGAATTTATGAGCACACATACGCAACAGGTTAAGAGATACATGTAAAAAGTGTGGAAGAATCCTCACTATTCCATGGTGTCAATTTGAATATGATTGAACTTTTTTGAGGTAGCTTATTTTTCTTTTCAATGGTGGCTGCAGCTTTCTTGAGTCTTCACTTCCAACTCAGACTATCATATCAAAATTTGTGGTTGCAAAAGTGGAGTTTTAATATTAAATCTTGTATTGTTCATTTCATTTACATTTTCCTTCCTGGAACTATTTTTCTTTCTGGAATTACTCAAGGTTATATTCAAGGTTATATATATATATAATTTCTTTTTCTGCTCAAATCAACAATCTGAAGGTAGCCTGAGTTAACACACTGAGTTTGTAGTAATAATGTAGCTAATCTGCCCTAGGAGTTACAGTCTAGGCAGAGAATGTTATGTGCAGAGCTTTAATTATCTTCTCTCTCCCCAACACCATGACCAATTATTCATATTCATTCATTCCCTACTACATACATCTAGCTAAAGTGCAAATTAAAATAACTTAGAACTCTGCCAGAGAGACAGAGGAAGCTTGAAAGCTATTACTCATAGCATTGCTAAAACCCTGGAAACCTTTCCTAAATTCTACAGATCCATAGCCTGAAAAGCTGATTGATTAAGCACGGCATCAGAAGGACACCACAGTGGGACGCCCTCTTGTCCTAAAGTCAGGTAATAATTCATGGTGACCAAAAGAGCAGCACATGCTTCAGAAACCACAACTGGTTTGCTCTATTTCAGCTAGCTGTTGAATATTTTTAATTTATGTAGTATTTTTGCTGCAATGAAGTGAGGAATTACAGCTAGATAGAATGTGTTCTTCTTGAATGCCTGGCAAAAATAATTCTTGTAATAGTTCTTTCCATTAAGAAAAAAGATAGTAGGAAATGGGTTGGAAGGAGCAAAGACGTGGTATACTGTGGGTTGCAAAATATTATCATGAAAGAAGACTTTTCTCCAAAGGTTATATCTTGATTCTTAATACTTGAGAGGACAGGAGCCTGCTTCACCTCTGAAATGGCTCTAAAACACTTTCTCTTTTTACCAGCTGGCTACTCTTCCTCCATTAACAACCTTACCTACCTGGACAATTATGAGATCCTACTCACTGGTATGCAAACTCTTCACACTTCACATTACTGAATTTGCCATCTGCTCTTCACCAATCAGATCTTCAAAACCTAAAGCCAATAACTCCAGATTATTGCTAAGAACAAAAGAAAGCAAGTAACAACAGAAGCACACCCTTCCAGACCTTCTGACAACCTGCACAATTAAAGTTCAACCTCTCTGAATATTATTTAAACATCTGCTCAGAATTATTCACTTCCCTGCCTTCTAATTGCCCCTGCACCAACCTCTACAGTTTTCACAAGCACAAAGCATGCCCATAACCACAGGCCTTTGCTCATGATGGAAACTTCTGCCTAAGGTGCTTTTCCGCTAGTTCTCCACCTGATGGTTAACTTACTGCCCTTCCAGTGCTAGGATTCTTATCAAACTTTGATCTGTTAGTTTTACTGGAATCTATTTTTTACTGTGGAGTTTCTTGAAAATACTACCACTAGTGGCTGTGCTATTGAAATTACACAAGAAATACGTTGAGTGAAGCTAGAATCACTTTCATTGTCTCTTTTGCTTCCTGAGTGACTAGTGTTCTTACATAAAATGGATTAATTTTTAATAAGTGCCTGTGGACACGGAATTTCCTCAGTTTGCCTCATTTCTCTCTTCACCCTCAACCTTCCCAGGCAGTGACCAAGTCCCATCATTTAGCCATTGGTAAATGTTCCCTTGCCTGCACCACACTCTCACTGCCATTAGCATAGCTCTAACCTTCATTTCCTCCTTCTTGAACTGCAGCAATTGCCTCCTGAGCTGTAGCTCAGCTTCCGGTCTCTCCCTTCCTGGATCATTTTGCAGTCAGTTGGTGGAGACACTTTCCCAAAGTACAGCTCTAACAATTCCATTCCCAGGCTTTCCCAAAGTACAGCTCTAACAATTCCATTCCCAGGCTTTCCCAAAGTACAGCTCTAACAATTCCATTCCCAGGCTTAAAAATGGCTAATGCCCGCAAACAAGTCCAAACCCATCACAGGTTCTCTATCATATGCCCACTACCTGTCTTTGCAAACCTGCAAAGAGATTTTTATTACGTATTCATTCCCCCTTTGCACATTCCACACATTCATTCCCTGAACCACTGTGTGGATTCTCCGTCCTTCCCTGAACTGTGGCATGAATTCTCTCCTTTGTTCTCCTCCACGGGTCATGATCTCTAATTGTTGGTATGACCACCTTTCAAAAACCACATGAATCACCCTCTTCTGCAATTAATACTTCAAGGTTGTGATTTTCAAACTGTGTTTGCTCATACAGCATTTTCACTGGATTGCTAAAAACATACTAATTCATTTGACTATTATTTGTATACAACACTATGCTCATGATTACAAACTATGCAGGGATAAATCGTGTTTTATTTTTGTTTCTGGGGTTGTGCCTTATTTAATATAAATAATAAGTACTCAATAACAGTAAAATTTTATTAAAAGGGCAAGGTAAGATGAAGCTCCTTGATAATTTGAACTGCTAAACAGATCAGGCTATTTTGAGAATTAGAAATACTAGAGAACAGGGTATAAAGAAACTGAAGGAAATTTTTGTGCTAGCTAGGCAGTGGAACAACATGACTTTCAAAGTTCCTTACAACTTTAAGTTTCTGAGTTATCAAGGGAAAAAACTGAGTAATTTCCTCTAAACATTAAATAAAAGTGAAAGAACATAGTAGAGTACTATTTAGCATATTCCTCTCTACATCCAAAAGAAGCTGAAACTCAAACTAGGTCAGCTTTATGAAGGACACACTGCTAAAGAAAACAAAAGCATCTTTAAATGCATCTCATTGTTTTATAACAGAGTATTGTGAAATATGTCCTGCTTTTAGTAAAGTGAGAGCAATTTTGGAAATGGAAAAGAAAATGAAGCCAATTGTCATTCCTATTTTTCAGACTTAGGAAGCATCTAA
The DNA here is from genome assembly GCA_004027875.1 of Aplodontia rufa. Taxonomy (NCBI): domain Eukaryota; kingdom Metazoa; phylum Chordata; class Mammalia; order Rodentia; family Aplodontiidae; genus Aplodontia; species Aplodontia rufa. Next base: position 52,444 of record PVKS010000839.1, on the reverse strand, counting down.
TAAGTTCAGAGTTACACATTTTTGGAGTGATTTCGTATATCCAACAAGATTCTTCATTATTTGAAAATGAGGGATCTGTTCTTGGGATACTAGCAGCTGAGACAAGGAGTTGATTCCATTCAGAAAACACAGGCTGTATTTTCTTTAGAAAGAGATTTTGCTACCTAAATGTTAGGTCTCTGTATAGAAGAACAGTAACAGGACGAAGGAGACGGGGAGGGAAAGAAGAAATACTCGAGACTGAAATGGAGCAGATTATATTTCATGCATGTAGGATTATGTCAAAATGAATCCCACTAGTATGTATAACTATAATGTATTAATAAAATATTTTCTAAAAAAATGTATTTTGTTATACACCCCCTAACAACCCCATCATGTTTGAATACTCTCTGAAGGAATTGATAGAGTTCATTTAGTACCTGTGAGAGTGAGATGTTATAAAGGAAGAAGATTGGCTCCTCCCTGGTCCCTGGCTTCCTGTCTTGCCATGCGATATCTCACTGTCTCAACAACTCCTGCTATGATAGTATCAACCATGTAACACACCCAGGGGGAGGGGCTTCACAAGAGCTGATCTCTGCTGGCACCACAGCCTTAGATATCCAGAACTGTAAGCTAAATACATTTTTTAATGAAGTACCTAGCCTCAAGTATTTTACTATAGTATCATAAAATGGTCTAATATAGTCACCCTTCTCAGAAACCGATTCTGATTTTGTAACGAAACTTAGATGCTGATCCCAAGAGCATTATTTTTCTCTTCTCTTTAAATTTGTATAACCATTTCTAAGAGAATGGAGAACACTGAATAAACATTGAGATAATTTTCCTATTTATTATGTTTCTCCTATATAGATTTCTGCATCGAAAAGATTCAATGTTTTAAATAGCATTGGCCAAACACAACTTTCTCTAAAGTGACTTGAATTATAATGACAGAGATGTTACGTGAGGCCTTGGATCCACCATCAATGAGCTTGCAGGTAATGGAGAAAAAACATGAAAACAATTCCGATCTGAGTTTTATTTCTTCCCTGTGTTCTTTTAGTGAGATTAGCTTCCTTTACTCTCTGTAGAAAGAGCAATGCTTGCTAAGTTTGGGCATGTACAAAAAATTTGTGAAGTCAAGAACTAGGTGAAATCCCCTGATTTGGATACTCCTTAGTGAGGAAAGCATCTTGAATTTCTTTTGATTCTTTCCTCCTTACAAACCTCCAGAATGTGTCTTTGAATACCATGTAAGATACCTACAAAGTAACTTCAGTTAATTGAGAACATCTTCTTCTAGGGAATCCAAAATGCCTGGCATACATAAATCAGTACAAATAGAGAACAAGTTTTTAAAACCTTGCATATGAGGGAGAGGAAAGAGAACATTCCACTTCAGATATGGGGTTTTCTCTCTGGCTTTTTAATTTTGCACAAAGAATTAACAGAAGCAAAACATGACTCTATATTACAGGAAACCTAATGTCACTAGAGGGTGTATGTATGGTTGGGAAGAGGGTGTTATCTATTTTAATTATAAATTTTTAAGAGAGTTGAAGAATTTCTTCATAAAAAATTAATGACAAAAAACATCTCTGCAAGCTAGCAAATCACTGTGAGTCAGAATGCTCAGGATGATCTCAATCAATAACCTCAAGGCTACTACCAACCTTTTTTTCCCCAAAAAACTTCAATTAACAACTGAGGGGTTAGCTGAGTCTTAGAAAGTTATACAATCTTTATGCAGAAGTGAACAAACAGCATTTATGACAAGAGCAGATATGTTTGGTGAGGCTCTGCAATGGCACAAAGAGCTACTGCTGCTCTTGATTCCTTGTCATGAGTGGAACTTTGGTAGCTACTGCCACAACCTCTGCAGACACTAGAACAGGATTTCACTAAAGCAATGGGCTTGAGAAGCATTTCTAGGATCAGACTCAACATAAAAGATGGAATTCTCCAGTTCCTTCATTCAGTCAATTACATGAAGGTTAGAGGCTTGGAAACAGAGCCTCAAGGCACAAAAAGAACTTATTTGAAATTTATTTTCTGGAGGGAGGCACCCCACCTTGATTTAATGAATCTCACAGACAACACAAGCTGTCCTCAGTGGCTTTCATACGAGTTCCCTGTACAGACTTCTTCCTTTAAAAATGTAAAAAAATCCTTTCAAGAATTTTATGCCTGCATGGAGAAAACTGCTATTGTGTACAATTAGCATATTTACTAAGGTTTGTCATTACTTTTGGTAATTAAATTCGTACAAAGAGAGAGACATATCCAATTCAAGAAAATTACACAGTATAGTAATACAATCATAATGGTCGCCTGACAATTATTAAAATACTCCAAATTCTTCCTTACAGTAGAAGTATTCACCAGAGTGGCATCTGAATAAGATCACTGTGGTGCTTTCTATTTGAATATGTTTTTCTGCACAGAAAATTATAATTACATTTGCATAACTACTATAATCAATCTAGAATTAAGGCTGAAATTTTTATTCTCCAAATCACTGTTCTTTCTAACACTTTGGGAGTTCTTAGGCACACTCTGGATTTGTGGACCATTATTCTAATTTGTAATGGATTAAATATATTTTTGCACTCTCTTTACATGTATTGTTCATTCTGGCAACATAGTAGACAAGAAAACTACATTGTGCAATTTGTTTACTTCTTTCTTGGAAAAACACTAGGATTTAATTTACCAAATCCACGTTATCTACAAAACAAAACAAAATAAACATATAAGAAAAAAAACCCTCAAATACCAAGTGATATTCACATGAAACAAACTCAACAGGAAGTCAAACATTCATCTCTATATTTAAAATGCCTTGTACTTACTGAGATTAGTTGGGATGGCCAAGCTAATTTCTGTCCCATTTTGGAAATACTGGCTACCATAAACCACAGATTCCTTTGGAAAGTTCTTTACTCTTGCTGAATTCAACAGGCTTCTTGGGGACCTGATGATATGGTTATATCTTTTTTCAAAAAATCCAATTCAGATCTGATGCAATAATAAATAGACCTAAAATCACGAATCTGTAACCAGTCTTCTAGAACCATGAACCAGAAGAACATCTCTATGAAAACTTCGCTTCCTCTGAGCAGCCTGCTGATAGCATAAGACCTTCAAAGACACCATCTCCATGGATCAAGTCTCAGGAGGGCAGAAACTGAGGCACCAAAGCAAACCCGGGAATGAGGTATTCTAAAATCCATTGTGCATCGGTTCCTGCTGCAAGGTGTTTTTGGTTACCAGGCCCAGCTCCTCAAGGAAATCACATCTCCAGGGACCAGATAAACACAAAATAAACTCTTAATAGTGCAGACAATGTCTATTTCCTGAGAGGCTGGATTTGGAGTCACTATAAGAAGAAAATCTAAAAGCATTTCTCTAACATGGAATTTCAAAACCATAACTAGGTGCAAAGATGTTAAAGCTAACTTAAATCTTTTTCATACTTTTCTATTTTGGAAGATGTTAAAAATTGGACAAGGAACTGTTTTAATGACCAATTAATTCAGATTGACAGATACATGGAAATAAACATGTTCAGTGAATAACAGCAAGGGTCACATGGATACCCAAAGGATTATACATTGAGTCTAGGAAAGAAATTGAGATAAGTTGAGGACAAACATTAAATCAACAGTGGAATTATACACCCTTACTTGAATGTGTCCTCTTGAGTTTATAAGTCCAGATAAATGCCTACCTATGAAAACTAGAGCCCAGCAACTAGGCTTATAATTTTTCTTTTAAAAAGCAGATTCTTGCTTCATTACTTAGTAATTGGTCAGGCAGCTCTAGTTAACAGACTTGTCCTTATTTGAAGATACATTAATCATCAATATTCCTTTCCTTTAAATCAGATGAGGACTTTTATAGATAGAGAAATCAGGTTAAAGGAACAGAGAATGAAAAGGAAAATTGGAAGTGGGTAGATGGTAAGTGCACCCTAATTTTGATATTTTCCTTTTTTTCTTATTTTATATACATGAAAATTGAGGCTCAAAGAAATAGATTAACTTAGTTATGATTACATGGTTGGCCAAGGCATTGCTGGGTCTAGACATAAATTACATGACACGAAATCTCAAAGCAGCTCACATTACCGATATCAGGGACACACAACAGTTCAGGGTCAATCTGGGCAGATGAGGAATAGAGAATGCTTCGTATTTAAACTAGAGAATTTTCTCATGAAAAAACGAGGCACCAATGTTGTGATGAGAACAGGGGTGCGAATTACTAGGAAAATGAGACCAAAGAAGAAATCGCATAAAATGTTCTTGGAGGCTATGACTGAGTTATCTCTATTACATTTTATAACACTATTTACATTTTCACTTGTCACTTTTTTTTATTTTGTTTTTGGTACCAGGTATTGAACCCAGGGGTACTTAACTACTGAGCCACATCCCCAGCCCTTTTTATTTATTTTTTTAATTTTGAGATAGTGTATCACTAAGTTGCTTAGGGCCTCACTAAGTTGCTGAAGCTGGCTTTGAACTTGCGATCCTCCTGCCTCAGCCTCCCGAGTTGCAGAGATTACAGGCTTGTGCCACCATGCCCAGCTTTTACTTGTCACTTTTAATCTGATATTTAAAATGGAGAGTCTGCAATATCATATTTAGGAAACAAATGTATTTTCCTCTCTATCCTTGTTTAAGATAAATAAGTTTTTTATACACCTTATCAAAACATATATCAGTAATAGTGCAAACAGTTCAACAATTCTATCATCATAGATAGGTCACCAGCCATTTCCAGTTTTTGTTTTTCTTTGAAGAAAGGAGGAATTCAGATAGATACATGCCTTCAATTTTTCTTATTATTATTAAAGACCTTTCCACCTCCAATTATTCTATGGACCTTGGATTTAGGCAATAATTCTTCACCAGGGACAATCTTTGGCCTGGATGTTTTGCTTTGAGTTCCATATTGCTGTTGCTGTAACAGTAAATCCAGGAACTGATTGAAGCTGATTTATTCATTCATTGAATAAACGAAACTCCAAAGGATACCAGGCTCCATGCCATGGCTATATATTGTTATGAAAAAGAAAGGAAGTTGAACTTTTAGAATTTACTGTAATGTTAATGGAAAGGCCAATTTCTTTTATCAGTGTTTGTACTATGTTTTTTTTTTTTCAGAGTAGTCTTCATTTGAGTATTGTTTTATATTAATTAACCCAGGAATGGGAAAGGGTTTAGCACCCAAAGGCATTAATCCTGCAAAGAACTGTAATGCTCATGTCCCTCTCCTTTCTCACTGTGGTATATGTTGTGACAGGAAAGGCTGCAAGGCCTGCTTGGGACCAAGTCTGAACATAAATCCTACATTTGCTCTTGTGCTAAGTCATTAAAAAACCCTCCCACTGTAGTCACTCAAGATCATGAAGCAATCACCTCACATCTACTGAAGTTTAGGTTTCAGTTTTGTTGGTTTTCATGAGTCATTATTCAACCATCTGAACAGGACGAGTCTTGTAAATACTCCAAGGGGATTTTGTTGTGTTTTTCATTTGTTTTATAGAACTATGTAGAATAAACTGAATATATTGCTCATTCTAATGTGTGGGCCTGGAATTTTGTGCAAATGATATTGACTTCATAAGCACCCACATTAAAGACTCCCTTTAGGAGGAATCTTATTTGACTCCTTGCACTTTTGGTTCGGCACCCAGACTAAAGGCATTCTATTTCAATAGAGCTTATTTTGATCTTGGTGTACTGTGCCTTAGCACCACACACTAAGTTGATTGAATTCCAGAAATTAAGGAAAGACATATCATGATTTGGTCAAGTCTTTCAATCAACACATGCATTCATTAAATTTTTCAGTGTAAAAGAGTGTAAAAAAATGTGTGTTACTGTTTCCATTTCTTACCATCTTCAAAGTACAGATTTGGAACAGCTAGGATGAACTGTTTTTAAGGTTTGAGTACCAAGTAGCAACAACAACAAAAAAATTCAATGATGGATTGGAAACAAATTTTGGAAGATTTCTAAACACAGAAAGAGAACAAATGTAAGACATTTCTAAATTCTGAGATGAAGAAAACCTTTGTGAAGGAGAGATTAAGATCATATATATACTGGTTTCAATGAATGCCTGACAATGAAGGATTTGAAGCGTGTGAACTGATAGAATGTTAAAGACAGGTGAGAAAATTAGGAAGGATTATTTAGAGACAATTCTTCAGTAGGGCTTCAAAGAAGAAAAGCAATGTGAATAAGGGACTAGGAGGATGATTAGGGTGTGGCAGAAGTGAACTCTTCCACTAGAGACAACTGCAATGTGTGCCCAGACCAAAGAGCATGTGTTTGGAAATTAAAATAAGAAATGAAAATGGGGAGATGGAGATGACAGCAAAGAGTGGATGGTGTCGGACAGTGTTGATGCTTTGGGACAAAGTAGGTACAATTACTTTATTAAGAGTAACAAGACAAAAATGCTCTTGGATGAATATTAATTACCAAGGTAACTAAACCTTATAAGAAATAATGATCATGATTAGCATTTAATAGGTCTTCCTATGTTTTATACACCATGCTAAGGACTGCTTGTATGTCATTTCATTTAAACCAAGATTTCTCAACCTTTTCACAACTAATGTTCAGGGCTGGGTCATCTTTTTGTGGGCTGTCCTGTGCACTGTAGGATGTTCAGCAGCATCCTTGACCTCTGCCCACTAGATACCAGAGCACCTGCTCACCTGTGTACACCTGCACATTACGACAATCAAAAGCATCTCCAGACATTACCAAATGTTCCCTGAGGGCAACACCTCCCCAGTTGAAATCACTGATTTATTATTTAAAAAAAAAAACAAGAAAGAAACAGAAAGAGGGGGAGAGAGAGAGAGAGAGAAGGACAGAATCAATTTTATCTAGTTTTTCATGTGGCTTTCATTGCTCTGAGGCTTCACTGTGTATGCAGTGCTGGGGTTTGAACTCGCATGCTCAAGCTTGCTGGGCAAGTGCTAAAAAACCACTGAGCCACCACTCTAGCCCCACTGTTTTATTCTTAACAATAAGCTCTGAGTTAAATTTTACCCTTTTTTTCATTAACTCTCTCTTTATAAATGAAGCACATGGATGTTAAATAACCTGCCCAACCACACAGTAATAAAGACTGACCCTGAACTCCAGCATTGACTCTCTATGGCTTTGGTCCTTACCTACTGGTATCTATTGCAAGAATCCCATAAAGCCCTATTTAAAAAAAAACAAAAGAGGAGGAAGAAGAAGAAGAAATAACCAAGGTAACAAACTCCATTTCAGCTGAAATATTAAAAGGTGTCCAGACTTCTTCATTTTAGATAATACTATCATAGCCAGTGTAGTCAGGGCTCCTGTCTCCTGTTTTGCAATTTACTGAGTCTGACATTCTGATCTAATGCGTTCTACAGGATGCTAAAAAGATTTTGTTGTATCTGACCCTGAATCAACATCAGAGCAGCTGTTTGGATTTTTTAATGCCTCTCTCTTTATTTCTTCTGGGCCTTGGCTGTGTAGGGGGTAATAAAGGCCCTTGCTTTCCTACAACTATAAGATAATTATTAGAGCATGTCTGATACCTTCCAAGAATCCTTAGATTGTACAACTCTGCTTTTCTTTAGAGATAGACTGAAAGAAGGAAAGAGCATGCTAGGAGGGACAAAGGTCTGCCCTCGCTTTGATGGTTAAGCTTTGCAATCACACAATTCTTTTGAGCTCATCTCACTCTAAGGCAAGCAAAAGACCATGGCTGCAGAAAGAGGAAGAAGAAGAGCTGGGGAAAACATAGAAATGATAATAAATGGTTCTAGGATGGACCTTTGGAAAGGTAATCAGAGACTGCTGCTAAAGGAATAAGCCTGGTGCTAGGGAGGATACAGCCTGGCCTGGTGCATGCGGCCTCTGCTCCTCCTGGTGAGTAATATTTATGACAGGTCACTTTTAACAGTAGCAGTGAAAGAGAAGAAAGGAGTTGCATGGTTTGTTTTATTGTAAACACCATAGAGAAGGCAGTAAGTGAGGGTGACATAAAGAGTCAGAGACTGACATGGCTGAAAGTCACTGTCAACCCAAAGCATGCTCTCGGATCCCAGGAAGTTCTGTGCATGAAACTTCACTTAGCCTGAAACTGATTTTGTGTTTTAGAATGAGATCTACAATCAGATGATACTTTGAACAGTATCTATCACAACATAGGCAATTAATAAATACACATAAATTAAATGGATGAATCATTTTGAGTTAAAATGTAATTGTGCAATGAAATTCAGTTATCTTTCTCTTCCTGGGTTTTTACTGATTTTGGAAAAAATTAGAAATATACTTAAGATGACCTATGTATTAAAACTGTAGTAAAGACTAATGCAATCCAAATAACCAAAGAAGTAGATAGATAAAACTCAAAGAGTAGAGACGCCAAAAACAAGGAGCCTGGCTGGGGTAAAGCCCAGAGTTTCCATATTACTCAAGATTATGTCTCGTCCTTCACCTCCGTGGTCTTTCTTTGAGTTCCAGTCAACTCAGTGATGGAAGGAAGTTCAGTGGGGAGGTTGGCTTACATTTCCATGTCTGTGTTAGGGGTAGAGAGGGTTAGAGGAGTGAAGCTATGAATGGATATAGAATAAATCAGGTTTTTTACTTCAGGCACAGAATCAAAGCCCAACTGTACCTTAGAATTCTACAATAAAGTGAGAGAGAGGGCTGGCACTCCTCTCCCCCTTCAAAGACTTAGCAATTGGGGGAGCAATGATGTTCATGACAAAGGAAGCCTGGAACTAATGAGGTTGATAAAGCCCATCCAACCTTCCATCGCCTAGGCTGCCTGCATTCCTTTATTTTTCCAGCTTTGTATATAGAGGATGTGTCTCAGCTCACAGAGTCTTAGGCATAATACTGAAAATTAACATTTGATTGGCATTTTATGTAGTATAACCATGTAAACTTTTAGGTCTATGGTATAATAATCCTTCCCTGCTGTGTGGTGAGCACTTTGGGCTCCTGTGGATGATAGATGTGCTTTGAATGGGAGGCATTATTATTATTTATACTTCCTAATGTGTCAACTCTATGTCCTCTGCCACAACAGATACTTCTTTCAAATGTGCTGTAACAGCCCCCAAGTGAAGCATTGTCAAAATATTTTTGAAATGAAAAAGCAAAATTAACCACAAACTGCACCCTTGTCTCCATGAAAATAACACTATAATAATACCAAGGAAATCCAATGTTAAATAATAAAAACTGAGACAAAACAAAAACCTAAAATATCAGAATGAACCCTGTCTTTGGAAGAAGCATGGTTTTGTATATAGCAACCATTATAATTTTGTTTTCCAATTAAAGTATAATAGTGAGGGAGCAAGCTGTCAGTCGAGCACCTTCAAGGAGAATTTAGTGAATTTTGGTTTACTGAAAAGAAGTCAATATTTCAGTAGAGCTGTTGCCTTTGGTAAAGAATTTTAAGCAAAGACATATAGATTTTTCCTCTTTATATTTAACCAAATCCAGACATCTTTTGATGACTCATCAACTGATAATGACCTATAAAGTTAGAAAGCACATACTTAAATATATAATGTAGAACAAGTAACAAATAACAGACTCTAATTTTTTTGTGGGTAAAATCCTACTTCAATATCAGAGATTTTCTAAAATTGTGGGTTTACGTCTCAGGCCACTGAGACAGGTCACATGTGTTCTCAGGAACTCCTTTCCAGAGCACTGTTTAATTAGTACGATTCTGAGATTCCGAATCAGGATGCTATGGTATTTTAAGAAAGGAAGTTGTCAATTTAAATGTGATATATATACTCGACTTTCTATAGTTTGGTAAACTTAACAGATTGTAACCTTGACCCTTTCCCTGCAGTAGAAATGCATCAAAAGGCCTCTTGCGAACTGAAAAAAATCTAATAGACTGCTCTGAACATTTTGAGTCTGAGAGAATCTGGAACAATAAAAATAACATTTCCTCATTAACATACTAGTCACAATGCAATGCCCATGAAGTGCCTCTAGCATAGAAGGCTGGACTTTTTTCAGATGATCATTTATAGGGTTGGTTTATTTTTCTTTGTCTTGACATTAATGAGCTATGCATTCAGGAAAATAGAAGATTTCAGTGCCTGTCAAATTACTTTTCAAATTACCAAAGATTGCTTTTATCCTATTCAAAACAAGGAGGGACCACTGGTAACATGAGAGATCACTGCAATATTCAGTAAAAAAGAGTCAGGAAACTAAAAGTGAAGGTGGTAATAGACCCATTACAACCATGGCTTCATGATAAAATGCTGACTTCAGGATCTCATTACTTGCCACATTGTAATCTCTTGCATTATTATCAGATCTTTTATTTTCCTTTCTGGGTCTTTGGGGGGACAGGATAGAAGATAAAATCACATGTAAAATATTCCACCATTGTAGGAGATCGTGTCCAAAAATTCAGAGACTTGATTTGGTATGAAAAGCATAATGCTTTTTATAGATCAATGCTGCCAGTTATCTGTACCCATTTTGGATGAAATAGTTCTCCTTTGAGCTATCTTGGTATATCATTTTCTATCTCCTCCCATCTCATGAAGATTGCTGTTTCATCAACATTTAATTTACCATTTATGTGTAATGGGCTGAATGTGTTAACAATGCAAGATAATGAGAGGAATGGGGGGAGCATCCTGTGTGAGTCTCAATGGAGGAGAAAAAGAAATTGGGAAAAGAAGGAGTTGACAGCATTGAACAATATTTAACAGGTAAACAGAGACGAGGCAGGAGGTGCAAGGTGAGGTAGGGAGCAAACTCAACTTCCAGTTTCCTAATCACTCCCTCTGCTTTGCAGATCCTTCCAAAGCATTACCTCACCCATGCCTCCACCATCCCTAGGGTCCAGGATGTAATTACTCACCCCACTCTTGCACAATGGAGAAATTTACTGTTATTTGTCCCTAGTTGTTCTTATAGTCATTCCCTTGGCTTCAGACCTGTTGGTCTTCTTACTTTGTCTTAGTTTGCTCTTGGCAACAATTCTGAAAGCTGTTTGAGGAAAGGGATGTGTCTACTTTGTGCTTCTTTTATATACTCCCTTGATTCCTTAGTACTTAAGAGCTAGGGGCTGGGGATGTACAGTGGTATAGTGCTTGCCTAACACACACAAGGCGTTGGGTTTGACCTCCAGTACCACCAAAAACAAACAAACAAACAAAAAAACTAGGCCTTGATGGATTATTACAAGTTAGTTTCACAGAAAGTATTATATGCTATACTACCAAAGGTCAAGTTTATCATTCTAAGTATATTTGTATATATGATAAATGAACTGCAGAATGTGCATTTGCCATTTCACACTCAAAACTCAAATAGGTAGAGCATTAAATAAGAAATTACTCATAATTTATTTTGTGCTTGCGTGTGTGTGTGTGTGTGTGTGTGTGTGTAGCTGTGCATCTAACTCAGATCCCAGGGCTTCACGCATAGCTAAGCTTGCCCTCTACCATTGAGCTACATCCACAGTCCCTACTTATAATTTTGACTTATGCACAACAGGAAAAGAGTAAGTAATTTATATTTTATAATCCAGGGATGATTTATACCATTCCTTAGAGGAATAATTTAAATACATGTTTCTGTTTTTCTTAAGTGGTTTCATTTCTTTATATTCCTTCTAATTAAACTGTTTTAATACCATAATGTCATAGTCTGTTCTGTAGTTCCATTTTTTTTTTTTGTCCTAAAGTTTTTACTTCATATTGGGAGTATATTTGTAATACATTCCTTACATGAAAACACATGCTTCCAAACATGATTCTTCTTTGGTAAACAAAATAATCCTGGACATTTTTGTCTAAAAGGCTTATTTTCAAAGTATGACTTTGTACGTTACTGTAGAGAATGAAACGTTTCATATGCTAGCCAGTGGTAGATATACAGATGCAATCACATTATTTATTTAATAATTTAATATAATTTTTTAAAAATCAAAATGTTCTATTTCACTTCTCAGCAGTAGTTCCAACAGATTTAACACTATTGGCAGATTCAGAATGAGCCAGTCATGGGTGAGTGAAGAATATTTAATGCCCACATAGGCATCTCATTTTCAAAAGGAAATAGTTGTCTCTTAAAAAATAATCCTTTGGTTATCTCTTAAAAAATAGTCCTTTATCTATTTACTTAATTTTTTAGAGAGAGAAAGATTGAGAGAGAGGGAATCACTTTTGTTTATTTTTTTCCTCTGGTTTTTGTTTTTTGGACACTCAGTTTTGAATGTCATGCATGCCGGGCAAGCACTCCCCTAACTCACCACTCCAGCTTATATATCTTATATACCTATCTGATTTATCTAATGGTAATAAAATAAAGGTCATCGAACACCCAAATTCCTCCTGCCCCCTTCCTTCCTGTTTTTTACTCTTGAATAACTTACTACTTATTTTTCTGAGAAGAAAAAACATGCATTCAAACTGATATTAGGAAAGCATCTTTATATGTTAAGTCAGATAAGCTACCAATTTTAATATGTATTTACTTAAAATTTCCATTGAATCATTAGGTGGGGGAGGTTAATACATTCAGCAGCCTACAGTTTAACAGTTTAAGCCTTTCTTTTTCTTTCTTTCTTTTTTTTTTTTTTTTTTAAGAGAGAGAGGGACAGTGAGAGAGTGAGAAAAAAAGAGGATCAATTTTATTTAGTTTTTCACTCGGCTTTCATTGTTCCAACACTTTGTTGTATACGTGGAGCTAGGGTGCAAACCCACACCCTCGTGCATGGCAAGCAAGCACTATAACCACTGAGCCACTGCTCCAGTCCCAGTTTAAGCCTTTCTTAACTATTAATGGATACTGATTTCAACTCTTGCCTGGCAGCTCCACTAGCTTTAACAAAGTACCAAATTCCAATAAGCACTTTAAGAAAGGCTGAGATACATATACACCATCATCTACTGAGGTTTTAACATAGGACAAACAGTGCTAATCTGAGATACCTTCTGAAATTCTTTTTTTTTAAATAAATTACCTTTTATTGTCTAAAGAACAAGTTGCTTAGCAGAGTCTACTTCTCTAAGATGTCTATGGAGGATATACATGGAACTTTATCTTATTTTGTTATTGTTGTATTTGCAACCCAGGGTCCTATACCACTGAGCCAGACCTCAGCCCTTTCCTTTAATTTTTATTTTGAGACAGGGTCTTGCTAAGTTGCTGAGGGTCTGGCTAAGTTGCCCAGGTCAGCCTCCATGTAGTTAGCAAACTAGATATTAATAATATAGTAGGATGAAAGGATATTTTGTTTGGAAAACACACATAGATATGAGTCATAAAATCAAACACAGGCAAAGATTGGTAATAGAATATTGGCAACTCACTTGAACAAGGACATCTTCTGTGGAATAAATCATATAGTTACTGAATGCTTTTAATTTACAATATTGAAGAAGCATCTTCTTGGGGAATAAATTATTGGAGACTCAATGTTAGCTCTTATTTCACTAGACAGCCACAATTAAAAAGGACAAGGATTTTAAAGTAAGAGAATTTTTCAGGGCTGTCTTCTTAGATTTTTCAATTTCTAAAATATGTTCAATAAAAACATGTTGGAAGCTATTTAGAAAAACAGTATGCAGTCATCCACAACACATATTTTGCTTAGTCATCTATTCAGGAATCTTCTCCTTTCTTTATGACCATGGCCACAAAACCAATGTCAGCAGATAATTTAAACAACAACAAAATTTTTTTTCCTTATTATTAAAATCCTGGATACCAGTTATTAGAATAAAAAGGTGACATATTAGTGCCTTTCGATTTGAAAAGTGTATTAATTCTTATACTTAATTATTTGACACATAGAAAGGTACTGATCTTCTAACAGAATTAACTTCTAACATAAGAATCTTTTCCATTCCCCTAAAATATAGATAAAATATTTAAATTATTTAGAAAGCTTAGCATCAATTTAAAATTCTTGTACAAAATTTGCTTAAAGATGTTTGGAAAATTTAAAAACTGGAACAATAAGTCTGAAATTTAATAAAACCATTGTGAAAACAATTACAGATAAAAGAAGAAAGTATATGGTTCCTTCCCTAAAACTGTAACAAAATCAAAGTAGTGTGAAATAATTTCAAATTCTTTTTTAAGAAAGAGATGTTTTATACTATAGTGATATATGCATACCCATATTTATAGTTCCATTGCAATAGCCAAACTATGGAACCAGCTTAGGTTGTTCATCAATGGATGAATGAATAAAGAAAAAGTGGTATATATACATAATGGAATTTTATTCAGCCATAAAGAAAAATTAAATTATGGCATTTGCAGAAAAATAGATGGAACTAGAGACCATCTTATTAATTGAAATAAACCAAACTCAGAAGGTGAAAGGTCCTATGTTTTCTCTCATATGTGGACTCTACAGAGGAAAAAGGAAAACAAAGGTTAGGGTGCATCTCCTAAAAATCAAAGGGAGATTAGTATAAGTGACCAAGGGGTGGGAGTTGGAGAGGGAGGGGAGAATGCTGGGGGGTGATATTGGTCAAATTATATAGTCACAGTGTGTGCATGCACTATTATGTAACATGTCCCATCAATATGTACAACTATAATGCACCAATAAAAAAGGTAGGAAAAAGGCTAGAGAGGTGGCTTAGCGGTAGAGCACTTGCCTGGCAGGTGTGAAATTCCGATTTTGATCCCCAGCACCACATATACAAACAAATAAAAGGAAAACAAAAATAAAAACAAGAAGAAATAAGAAAAATAACTCTCTCTTGTCCCTCTTCAAAAAATGTAGAAAAAAGAAGATATTTTATATTTAGTTGTGCCCTGCATTTTCATTTCACTATATTTCTGAAATCTGTGATGAGCATTGCTGAAATATCAAGAAATGAAAACATTAGAATTGTATTTAGTGACTTGTAAATTCATTGATTGTTAGAATCTGTTGTACTAGGCAAAACTAAAGCTTCTAAGAGACCACATTTATCTTATCTTAATGCTGAGGTTCGATGCCTACATATTTTCCCAATTGTTGCTGAAATCAAGTTGTACTACCTAATTTTGTTGTCTTCCAAGGGACTGTGTCCTTCCTCCTTACTGATACTCAGAGAAGAAACAAGGACATGTTGAAGATAGTGATTTATAGCAGGTATTGAGGTTCCCTTGATACATGGGCATATGAATGTCAGATTCCATGATACACTAGAATCCATAAGGAAGAGTATAAGTCACTGATGAGAGTTTTGATGGTCCTTTTTGGAAAGCAAGTTACACTTCTTTGCCTGGTTTAGTAAATTTGGGTGCTTATAATGGTTCAGATGAGAGCTGTCACCCAAAAGCTCATGTGTGACAAAATTCAAGAGAGTTTAGAGGTGACATGGTTGGGTTACAAGAGCCTTAACCTAATCAGTGCATTAATCCACTTGAATGAATTAACTGGGAGGTAAGTGTAGGCAGGTAGGGGATGGCTGGAGGAGGTAGGTCATCCAGGCACCTAACTGTGGGGTTTATATTTTGTCCCTAATAAGTGGAGGTCTGTCTCTGCCTCCTCGTTACCATGTCCTGAGCTGCTTTCCTCCTCTATACTCTTCCACTACGATGTTCTGCCTCACTGTGGGCCCAGAGCAATGGAGTCAGTTGTTGATGGACTGAGACCCCTGAAACCCTGAATCCCAAAAAATCTTTCCTTCCTCTGTGTTGTCCTTGTCAGATTGCTTGGTTATAGCAGTAAAAAAACAGTTGACCAAAAGAGTGCTACTTTATTTCTAAATGAGATTTTGATTAAGAATGACTTTATCTGAAAATCTCCTACCTTTGTCACTGTCTTTTTCATTTCAAAGCATGTGCTATAAGTTATCAAGAAACAATGATGAGACCACAGTTGCCCTGGCACTAAGTCCAACTAAAAAGGAGCCTAAGAACACTAAAGAGTCTGGTGTCAATTTTTTTTTCCTGTAGAAATGCATCACATTTTCAGCAGTAAATGTTTTCAACCTGGTGACCAGTGACAGGGTTGAAGAGAAAATCCAGAACTGGTTTTTCACTTACTTTAACTAAAAGGTTAATACAAGGCTTCATGGATGTTTAACCAGTATCACATTAAAAAATGAGAGAGGCAATGACAAAGCTAATGGATTTAACCATTTAAGAAGCAATTCCATGGGGCTGGAGTGGTGGTTCAGTGGTTACGGTGCTTGCCTGGCTTGCCAAGGACACTGGTTCAAACCCCCAGCTCCACGTACACAAAGAAGTGTCAGAGCAACGAAAGCCAAATGAAAAACTAAATAAAACCAATTTTCTTTCTCTCTCTCGCCCTCTCTTTTAAAAAACAAATATCAAACAACAATAACAAAAAATCAAGGGCTTGAATGGTGGCTCAGTGGGTGTAGCATTTGCCTGGCATGCTCAAGGATGCAAGTTCCTACTCCAGCACCATGTGCACAAAATGATGTGCTGGAGCAACGAAAGCCACATGAAAAACTAGATAAAATTGATTCCCTCTTTCTTTCTCACTGTTCCCCCCTCTATATTTGTATAAATGAAACAATTCATGGGAAAATTGTTATAGCACCATTCACTTCAGAGCCAAATATGTTTATATGGCTATCTCTTTTGGATCCTATACAAAAAAATTTAAATATTTAAATACCAAAATTTTGGTGAGATAAATCAGGTAGAAAACTATACTGCAAAGAACATAGTGAACCTCAAATATAACTTCTACAAAAGTAAAGTCATGCTTCAACACAAAAATTTTAAACCAATAAGCTAGCTATTATGTTAGCTGGAAATATTCAAGACAGTGTTAACAATATCTAATATTCATGATAAATACTTTATGTTGGTTGTTATTTTGTATAATGTTCACAGAACCCTGGGATTTAGAATCTTATTTTGCAGATGAAGCTTTTTGCTGAAATCAAGTCATTGTTCATTATTCTGCTGTCCTCCAAGGGACTGCCAGTCCTTTCTTCCTCACTGGTACCCAGGAAAAAAAGAGGAATGCATTAAGAAAAGGGATTTGCAGTAGATACTGAAGCTGTCATGAGATATGTGCATAACTCAGAGAGGTTTAAATAATGTGTCAATATGCCAGAGCAGATCCAATTAGGTACTGAGAATGTAAAGCTCAATCAACAAAACCTCAGATCTCACCTGCAGAGTGCTCAGTAAACCCGGAGCTGTGGATATCTCTTCAGGGCACTGATTTCACTTCCCTTGGCTATATACTCAGTAGTGGGACTGCTGAATCATATAGCAGCTCTATTTTTAATTTTTTTTGAGGAACCTGCATACTATTTTAAATGACTATACTAATTTACATTCCCACCAACAGTGTACAAGGGTTACTTTTCTCCACATCCTTACCAACATTACTTGTTTTATTTTATTTTTTGATGACAGTGATTCATACTGGAGACAAGTGATATTTCATTATAATTTTGATGTATACTTCCTCTATGATTGGAAACAGTAAGCATTTTTTCATGTATATACAAATCAGCAATTACTATGTGTCTTCTTTCAAAAAATGCCTATTGTCTATTTTTAATGTGTTCAATTTTTATAATTTTGTGTTTCTGTTAAAAAATTAAATTACAAAAGAAAAATAGGACAAACAAAACCAAAAATACATAAGTCCTTCACTACTCACCTGTGATACTTCTAAATGCATAGGACAGATTTTTGTCTGGGGAGTTTAACAAGTCTATACTTACAAGTAACCTATGATTAAATTTAGGGAAAAAAAAAGACTTTCCCTTGATCTAATGCAATACTTTATTTGCATAAATTTCTTTACTTTTTTTTAAGAGAGAGAGAGAGGGAGAGAATGAGAGAGAAAAAGAGAATCAATTTTATTTATTTTTTCATGTGGCTTTGGTTTCTCTGACACTTAGTTACATATGTGGTGCTGGGGTTTGAACCTGGGTCCTTGGGCATGCCAGGAGAATGCTCCTAACAGTGAGACACACCACTCCAGTCCCGTAAATTTCTTAATACCTTGCTATCTAAGAAAAAAATTACAACATATGCATTATCCTATAGAATACTACAAAGATTACTAAAAGAGGGAAGATTTGATTTCTTATCCATTATAGCTATAGCAAAAGAATCAAGCTCTAGAGTGCGGAGAACTAGTTTCTAGTCCAATTTCTGCATAAGTTGTTTAACTTTTCAGGTTACTAGAAAATAAAATGAGTTTTCAGACTAGCTGATGAATGACGTTCAAAGAAGTTTTACAATTGTATGTGTGTGTGTGTGTGTGTGTGTGTGTGTGTGTTTTCTTTAAAGAAGGGGACAGCAAGAGAGAGAGGATCAGTTTTATTTAGTTTTTTATGTGACTTTCATTGCTCTGAGACTTTGTTGTGTATGTGGTGCTGGGGTTCAAACTCGCACCCTTGCTCATGGTGGGCACTGTAACCACCGAGCCACTGCTCCAGCCCTGACTGTATGATTCTCAATAATTTTCACTCTTCCTATATGTTTGCTAACTACATACAATAACTAGTATTAGCTGCTGGGAAGAGGGATACCATAGCTGAGAAGACACATGTCAAGTCCTGGATAGGTTTATAATTTGGCAAGTTTGGGACTGAGAGTGACTGTGATAGAGGATGAAGAAGGATCAATCAATAATAAAAAAGACGTTTCACAGGGATCTCGACTGACCCCTTACACCTAGGATGTTCCGTTTAATTAGTTCTGCAATAGATTTATACAACCCATCTCAGGAGATGATACAGAAATTAGTTTTAGGGAGCAGTAGCAATCATGAATGGGTAGAAAAATTGGGTTGTATGTTAAGGAAGCTGACCTGCACGGACATGGATGGAAGTGGTGATGAGGAATCAGAGATGCTGAAATGGAGTGGAACTTAGATTTCGGTAGACAGAGAAAGTAGAAGTGCAATGTGATACGGAAAGTAAGGTGGAAGCCAAGATCTTCAGGAAAGTGGAGAAAGAAAATGAGGCGGGAGTGGAGGGAACCAGTGAGAAGCAGAGTACATGAAAGAAAGCAAGGTCAAGCAGGGGAGAAATGTGAAAATGCTTTGGGGGTGTCTATATTTTTAAATACTTCTTAAGCACCTGTAAGAGCCAGGAATGTTGCATGTAGCATTTGTTGTACTTTTTACCATGATCTTGCAAACTAGTTTATAGTTTTCTATTTCATGGGTGTGTAAGCAGGTTAAACAGCTTGATGGTAGGTGGGGAGCCGGGAAGAGAACACAAGGGTGCTCTGCAGCTAATACCAGGCAGGCTTGCGGTCCTTCACTAATTTTGCAAATATGCAAAGGGGTGACTTTAGCTTGTGTGGCCCAGCCTCAGGCTAGCCCCAGCTGGGGATATTTTTTCCTGCCTTTTTAGAAAGTACTTTGACTTTTCCTCACCGGTTTAGTGGGAGACATCAATCTCTTTATTTTCAGCATCCAGGTGGATGATTTGCAGGCATGGCAACTGAGGGCATAAAATACTTCTTGAGAATATGTATCAGCCAAGAAGCAAGAATTACTAATTATCATTTTATTACTGCAGCAAGTTTATCTATTATTTAAGTTCATTTGTACCTATAAGAATAGGAATGGTCCACTAGATTTGAGCTTGTGAACATCGATTCAATTTTTGAGGCACCTGCTAACTGAAATACAGAATTTTTATGTTTAAAATTTGGCCCTGAAATGTCCTGCAGTTTCAATGTCAGGAGGTTTGCTACTGTGGTCTGGAGAGCCTAGTCCATCATGAGAATGTGCTCTCTTTTTTGACACCAGATGAATATCTCTTCCCTGCATATTGCTCAAAATGGCCATTTCCTTCACATGGTTATGTTTTATTATTCATGTCATCAGATCTGGCAACGTGAGATTTATTTCGAGGGAACATTTCATCAATTACAAAACATAAAGCGTGCTTCTGTCTCTCAAAGGGTTTAATGACACCTTAAATAATTCTGACCTGTTAGGGGAAGTATAAAGAACACACTTTTCCCGAAAACCATTAAAACTGCAAACTCCAAAGAAGAAAAAAAAAGAATAATAGATGGTCAGAGTTGAACAAGGGACACATTCCTCCTTGTTACTCATTCGGCGTGCTATTTTCTCTCGCTAGAGAAGTGGATACTTTCACTGCCTTTTTAGATTATGGCCCTGAGAATATTCTCACAGATGATGGAACACAAAAAACAAAGACAACTCGAAAGTAACTCATATAAATTAACTGATTTCATGATATGAATGTGCTGCCCACTTGCTTTGACAACCCTTCTCCCATTCTCATCGCACAAAAATTCATTTTTCACACAGCCTTGGGATTAAACTTCTTAAACTATGAATCAGATCATGTATTCCTCTGCTTATGCCTTGCTAGGGAAGAAAGCCTGAGTTTACCCATTCTCTACAGAGCCCTGCATATCCTACTCTGTCTCCAAAAAAGGGAAAATTTCTGCCCTAACACCCTTGTTCAAATTACATTCACTTCCTAGGATATCTTCCCATATGCCCGTCTATCAAAATTCCACTCACATTAAAGC
Source organism: Aplodontia rufa (assembly GCA_004027875.1). Lineage (NCBI taxonomy): Eukaryota > Metazoa > Chordata > Mammalia > Rodentia > Aplodontiidae > Aplodontia > Aplodontia rufa. The sequence goes on along the minus strand of PVKS010000839.1, from coordinate 31,916 downwards.
TCAATTGTTTCAATGATAGATAAGCTCACTTTCCAATTAACGCTGCATTAGTTTTCTCTGGGCTGAGATTCTATCTTTAAGAGCATTGTGTTTACAGCCTCAGTGCTTTGCCAAGTGTCTTGGGAATAACAAACACTGAGACCACAAAGCAAAAGCAAAGGTGAGAGAGACTGTGGAGAAAAACATATCTGTTGGCAAATGTGAAGTTCTTTTGGCTTTCTCTCTCTCTTTCTCTCTCTCTCATCTCTTCCTTCTGCCCTTGGGCATAATCATATAAAATGTTTACCAGTTGTTAAGAGGGAGCTTGTTCAGAGTAAACCATTAAAATGTTGCTCTTTAAAGCTCTTTTGTGAAGATACTGATGGAGCTTTTACAATCCTATAGATATAGAGATTTCTGTGTATGTTTCTTCTTTAAAGACGTTTTTGTTTTTATCCTGTAAGCAACCCCACAAGGAGATATCAAGGTGCTTGAAAACAACACTCTCAGAATTTAAAATAATTTTCTTTTTGGTACCAACGATTGAACCCAGGGGGCACTTAACCACTGACCACTGAGCCACATCACCAGCCCTCTTTATTCTTTTATTTTGAGACATAGTTTCACTAAGTTGCTTAGGGCCTGGCTAAGTTACTGAGGCTGGCTTTGGACTTGTGATTTACCTGCCTCAGCTTCTCAAGTCACTGGAGTTATAGGTGTGTGCTACCGTGTCCAGCAAAATAATAATGTCTTTTTAAATACTGAATGTTACAAATATAATCTAACTAATCTTAAATAGCATCTTGAATAGGGAATAGTCTTATTCCGTACATAGAGAAAATGAACGACATGACTCCTACTGAACGTTCCGTGAGTGTTCAGTGTCAGTGTTAAGAAGGGTCTTTGGACCCCTCCCCTATCATCTGAATAAGCAACCCCACAGAACATCTCTTGGCCCTTATCTTCTGTATACTTCCCAGGGCCATGCCTGGCAGGTAGAGAGCACACAATAAATGAGCTGTCAAATAAAGAATATGATGCAAGACTGCTAGATCGCCTGCAGAAGGCTCTGACCCATATTCATCCTTTCCCTGCTCTGCACGTCCATAAATTGCTATGCATGTGATACATATTATGGCTTTCTTTCTGACAATAATTACATGAAACAAGGTAGGGTTAATGGAATCATCTTGGTTTGGTCAGCTGAGATTAGTTAAACAATGAACCCATAACCTTTTAACTAAGGCAATGTACTGGGTTCAAATATAATCAAGATACAGGATGTCTCCTCATGGAGCTTGCAGTGCTGTTAGCAATGCAATATTCTGAATGTTGAATCCAACCCAAAATTCATATGTTGAAACCTAATCCCCAAATTGATGCTGTTAGCAGATGGGGCCTTTGAGAGGCATTTAAGTCAAGAGGGTAGAGCCCTCATGAATGGGATTAGTGCCCTCACAAGGGGCTGAGAAGGCCAGAGATCTACCTTCCACGGTGTGAGGACTTTGTGACAAGATGTCTATGAACCATGAAGCAGGCCTAATCTGCTGGCACCTGGTCTCAGAATTCTAAGCCTAGAAAAAGATGAAACAAATTTCTGTTATCAAAAAGCTAGGGATATAACTCAGTGGCTCAGTGGTAAAGTGCTTGCCTGGAATCATGTACAAGGCCCTGGTTTGATCCCCAGTAGCACAAAAAGCACAAACAAACAAACAAACAAACAAAAAAACCACTTGCCAATTTTATCCTATTTTGTTACAGCAGCCAGTGAGGCAGTTGTTGTGGACTGAGTTGTGTACCCCAGAATTAATGTTAAACCATAACTTCCTTACACAGTGCCTTTGGAGCTAATATCTCTTAGGAAGTTACTAAGATCAAGTGAGATCATAAAGGTGGAGTTCTAATCCCCAGGAGCAGAGAATGCATTCATTCTCTTCCTCTCCCCCCACCTCCTTCCTACATACAGCTAACAAAGTCCATGTGAGCTCACAGCAAGATGGCAGCTGCCTACAAATCAAGCCAAGAGGCCTTAGATTGAAACATACTTTGCTGAAACTCTGATATTGGAACTGAGAGAATCAATTCTCCAGACATGAGAGAATTCATTTCTGTTGATTAAGCTACTCAGTCTATGGTATTTCATTACAGCATCCCAAGAAGACCACAACAGCAGCAGATTACATTGGGTACAAATGCAGGTGACATCATCTATTAACTGCAAGACTTGGAAATTCTTACCTTTAGCCTTAATAAGTCACAAGGTCTGCTCCCAAATGGACCTTTTAAGAATATCTACCTAAAAATGTTATTATGAGGTCTAAATGAGAAAAAGCATGAAAAGAACTGAGCCCCATGTCACAAATGCTCAAAAGACGCTTGGGTGAGCAAGCAGTCTGTCCCCAGTCAGAGTAGATACCACACGTTTCCTGCAGATTGATGCCTCTTTAGACAGGGTGCTTCCTGATTAGGACCTCTGAACTTCCATTTCTTACAGCATTTACTTTAGAGAACCTATAATTACAAATTCTTTCTTTGCCCCTTATGAAATGTATCTAAATCTCCTTAAAAGCCTCTTGACAGTTTTATGACCTAGGAGGTTTCTTAGGGATCTGGAAGCCATCTCTTTGAAAGATAATTATCAAAAAAGTGCTACTATCTTTCCAGTGTCACTTAAAATAGGTTCCCATCCCCTGTAAGCATTGGAGTAATTTAAAAACTACCTCTCAAGTTAAAGATATGAGAAATTTTTCTTTCTTTTTGTGTAATGCCAATTAGCTAATACAGTTTTGCTATGATCCCTCTACCCAGTTCTTAAACACTGTCCAGCACTTTGTTTTAGCACAGTTGAGTTCGGGCTGTCGTCTCTCCAATTGCAACAGTCTTGAATAAAGTCTTCCTTGTTTTGTAAATTTGTCCAGTACAAAATTTTACTGTGAAAGAAAATCCACTACCATATGCTGTAATGGCTTATACATTGGTGTGACAGTATATGTATCATTGAATAAAATGGTGTGCACATTGCATGTTATAATTATTGCTTATGGCATGTTTCAATGTTTTATGAGATCGTAGTCAAAATTTGAAATTTTATCTTATTTCAACAGTTACTTAGAGAGCATTAATAAGTGTCTTTGTGGGTTTTAAATCTTGAAATAACATTGGTTGGTGTCAATGGAACTGGAGTCTTGTATGTGTTTCTATATGTACCTGACCATACAGCTAATTCCTTGCTAATGGGGAAGAGAAAGAAGAACAAAAAGGAGTTCTTGACTCATAATGTTAAAATACTGCCCACACATCACAATACCTGATCTAAAATTATACTACAGAGTTACAATTACAAAAACAGCGTGGTGATGGCCTAAAAACAAATATGAAGACCAATGAAGCAGACTAGAGGGCACAGAGATGAATCCACATAGATAGTCATTTGATCCTTGGCAGTCATTTGATCCTTGGTGCCAAAACCATACACTGGAGAAAAGGTAGCCATTTTAACAAATGATGCTGTGAAAACTGTATATCCATATGCAGAAAAATGAAGATAGATCCCTTTCTCTCACTCTGAATAAAAATAAATTCAAAGTGGCTCAAAAACCTAGAAGACAGAGCAGAATCAATGCAACTACTAGAAGAAAACACAGGGTCGACACTCCAACATCTTAGTGCAGGCACTGACTTCCTTAATAAGACTCCTAAAGCTCAAGAAATAAAACCAAGAATCAGTAAGTGAGAGAGCATAAAAATAAAAGGCTTCTACACAGCAAAGGAACAAGTATGAAAAGAACCTACAGAATGGGAGAAATTTTTTGCCAACTACTCTTCTAACAGGGGATTAATATCCAGTATATACAAAGAACTTGAAAATAAATAAATAATAATAAATAATAACACAATCAATAAATGGGCAAAAGATCTAAACAGGCATTTCTCAAGACAAGGAATACAAATGACCAATAAACATATGAATAAATATTCCACATCCTTAGCAATGAAGGAAATGCAAATCAAAATATCACTGAGATTTCATCTCACTCAGGTTAGAATATCAATCAATCATCAATAAAAAAAAATGCTGGCAAGAATATGGGGGTAAAGGTACACACTCATGCATTATTGGTAGAATTGCAAATTAAAGCAATCAATTTGGAAAGCAGTATGGAGATTCTTCAAAAGACTGGAATGGAAATACCACATGACCCAGTTATCCCACTCCTTGGATTTTATTCAAAAGAACTAAAATCAGGGGCTGGAGCAATGGCTCAGTGGTTACAGAGCATGCCTGGCATGAACGAGTGCATGAGTTCAAACCCCAGTACCACATGTACAACCAAGTGTCTGAGGAATGAAAGTCACATGAAAAACTCAATTCATACCAATGTTTATAGCAGCACAATTCATAATAACCAAGTATGGAACCAGAGTTGGTGTCTGTTAACAAACAAATGGATGAAGAAAATATAGTATATATAAAACAGTAGAGTTTTATTCAGCTATGAAAAAGAATAAAATTTTATCATTTGCTGGTAAATGGATGGAACTGGAGAACATCATCCTAAGTGAATTAAACCAGACTCAGAAAGTCAGAGATTGAATGTTTCCTCTCATAGGTGGAAGTTAGAGAGGAAAAAGAAAAAAAAAAACCAGGGACAAAAAAGGATCTCACAGAAATAGAAGGTAGAACAATAAAGTAAGAAGGAGACTGAGTGCCAGGGAGGGGCTGGCTGGAGGGCATGGGGAAGTACTGGGGTATGAAATCTGCTAAATTATTTTTTGTCTATAAGTGAACATATTATAATGAATACTAGATATATGTATATATATATATATATATACATATATATAGTACTAATAAATAATAAATAATAATTATTATTATTTTTATTTAAGAAGGAAGAACAGTAAAGTAGAGCAGTTGGATGGGGACAAGAAGAGGCGAGGGAAAGGGAAGGTACTGGGGAATGAGCCTGACTAAACCATGTTTGCACATGTGTGAATATAGCATAATGAATCACACTGTGATGTATAATTAAAATGCAGCAATAAAAATTATAAAGAAAATAAAATAGAGCCTATAGTGGGATTGATTTCCAAAGAACTCCTTAGTGTGTGGCATATAGACTAACATGTAGAACACATATTTTCCCTAAGCAAATGTAAGTTTACATAAATCTTCCAATATCCGAATGACTCTTAGATGGTTGGGACATTAACACTCAGTTCTATGCGTAAAGAATAAAATTGTATAAATCAATGCATAAAACAGCATGTTTGGAAGGAAGCTTTTGCTCAAACTCAGGTTCCGTTATTAGAATATTAATCATGGCATATTTTTTAAAAAATCAATATAGTTTTAGTTAAGCACGAGTCACAAATGAAATCTGAAAGAATATCTTAAATGACTATCTAAGCTATCCTATTTATTATATGTCAGATGTTTTTCTTTATTGTTCTCTTACCCAAATCTACCATCATTAAAATTCAGAATTTACTAATATAAGTAAGCAAAATTTAATTCCCTCACCTTTAAGTTAGTTTTTTAGTATAAGGTACAGTCACTCAGGCATTCACAAAATATAGAATTTAGAGGCTTTTTAACTCAACAAGGTTAAAAAGAGAGTGAACAAATATCATTTTGCCGATTTTCCTGTTGTCAGAAGCTAATCGTTTGCTTCCCTGTATACCTAATTGTGTGCTTAGAAAATATCGATGCAGTAGGAAAAGCAATTCAATTTGTCTCATCCAAATGCATCCTATAAAATGTCCAAGTGCTACTAAGTGCTAGAAATGTGTCTCGAAGGACTCTCCATGTCTGTAGCATTTGGGGTTGTTTGGAAGTTCAACCCTTTTAGTAAGAATATTGAAGGATAAATCTAGTTCTTGGCCCTTAATTCACCATGCACTGGGAAGGTGCTCTTATTTGATAGAATGTCTCCTTGTGTCACTAGTTGCCAATGACAATCTCTGGTCCTCTTTAACAATATACTAATTCTGATAAAATGAAAGACATGGTTACCCTATACCCCATTCCCAAAAGAGCAAATATATTATCCTTTTAAAAGGGGAGAATTCAGTTGTATTTATTTTTTCATCTTACCTTTGTTTCTCTGACATTTAGCTGTGTATGTGATGCTGGGGTCTGAACCTGGGTCCTTGCGCATGCCAGGCAAGTGCTCCAACCACTGACTCTAGCCCTTATATTATCCTTGTTAACAGAGCAAATGTGTTAAAAAGAATTTGGTGTATTATCTTTAAAAAGAGAAAATTCCTTTTGGAGAATCATAAAAATGAAAGATATGTTATTTCACTATAACTAAAGCCAGTTACTTCCTTACTAGGAAGAATATGATTTCTAAATATTCTGAACCTCTGATGGTGTGTGCAAGAGACCAAAAGCATCTTTATTCACTCATAACGAATATTCTCTACATAAATTAAAACAATATTTTCCTTGGCTCTCCTGGAGAATGGGAAACTTGACCTGAAACTTTCTCTTTAAAGCTAATCTTCATTAGGTTGTACTACTTGTGATTAATTAAAGACCAGTAGGATGACTAGGGAATTATTTTGTCAGTTCAGTGCAGAAAAAGAGTGAGTTGGTGGCAGGAATGAAGGAAGTTAAATTTTAGACGTTTTTCAAAGGAAGTTTGGTTACATCATTGAGGTTCAATTTGTAGAAATTAGTAATGATATATATGTCAAGTTTCCAACTGGAGAGCAAAAGTTCAAGAGTTCCAAGTTCAGAGTGCCATCATGGATTGACTTGTGCTCCCGTGAAATTCATCAGCTGACACCCTAACCCTCAATGTGATTGTATTTATGAGATAGGACTTTTGGGAAGTAAGTAACTGGGTTCTTAATTCCAAAAGACTGGTATACTTTTAAAATTAGACCGAGATAGCAGAGATCTTCCCCTTCAAAGGCAAGGCCATGTAAGGGCACAGAGAAAAAGGAGCTCTCTGCCATCCAGGAAGAGAGCTGTCAGCAGAAATGAATGTTTTTCTGCTCTGGAGACTTCCCAGGCTCCAGAACAGCAAAACGTTCAATTTCTGAGGTTCAAGTCACCCATTACATGTTATTTTGTAATAGTGAAAGTTTTCTATATGTTAGATTTGTCTTCGTTCACTAAAATTTAATCAACATGAGGGCAGGTAATTTTAATACATTGTATTCACTACTGCTTCTGAACTACTGGACAGTGTCTTTCCCATCAACTGTACTCATTTTACGAAATTTACTTTGCAAATAAATGAAATAATGCCAATATCTATATGTGGTTACATATATTGCTCATACCTACGTAGATCTCTACCCTGCTTCCATTGTATTTTCTTTCCTTTCTAAAAATGTATTTTCTATGTTAATTTAAATAAATACTGCTATTCTAATGTACACGTGGATAATCTACATATAGTCCAATAAATGGGTAGATTCTAGTGGAGGTGACTGGCATGCGCTAAAATGAAACTCAAAAGTTTAATGTATTTATTTTATATTGAAAATATAAGCTCAGTTCTATTTGTCTTAAATAGAGTTGAAGTCATATGTCTTATACTTCATTCTTTCCATCACACAAAACTGTGATGCTGGGGCTGGAGCAGTAGCTCGGCAGTTACAGTGCTTGCCTCGCATGCGCAAGTACATGGGTTCGAACCCCAGCACCACATACACTACAATGTACTGGAGCAATGAAAGTCACACGAAAAACTAAATAAAACTGATTCTCTTTCTCTCTCTCTCTCTCTCTCTCTGTCCCTCTCACTGTCCCTCTCTCTTAAAAAAGAAAAAAAAAGCTGCGATGCTAAAATGAGAGCATTTTAGTGACTATACATAACAGGAAAAAATAAAATTTAATGTAACATGATTATTTGAAGTAACAGAGTATAGTCTTGAGAAATTTAAAGAAAATAGTTGGATAATTTCTAAAACATATCTCTTCAGCTTTCTTTTTTTTTTTTAAAGAGAAAAGGACAGAGAGAGAGAGAGAGAGAGAGAATCAATTTTTATTGAGTTTTTCACATGGCTTTCGTTGCTCTGACACTTAGTTGTGTATGTAGGTGCTGGGGTTAGAACCTGTGTACTTGCATATGTCAGGCAAGCGCCGTAAGCGCCGAGCCACTTCTCCAGCCCCTTCAGCTTTCTTATATTTTACCTAGTATCTGCATTCTGTTTCCTCTATTCTAGGAGGTCATACTACTTGAATAAAAACATTTTATTTTCTGATTCTAATTAGCTCGACTTTTCCTTCCCATATAAAGTCGGGTGTCCTTCTATTTAGTTATTAGAAAGGGAGTGTTCTTCTCTACTTTTTAAAATATTTTTAGATTCCAGAAACAAACAAAAATGCTCTTAACTTCTGCCATACGTTTAATTAAGCAGATTTTATACAAAAGTTAAGGTGAGCTAAAAGAGAACACTGGAGCTATAAGGCTATCAAAATGGTATTCTTAACTTGGAGGGCAAACAATGGACCTTCTTTTAAATTCTAACATCTCTTTAGTTTATGGCTTGAATGGAAATATATAGTGAAATAGAAAGCTTATAATAACAAAGCACATTCTTAGATAAAATATCCTTGTTATACTTTGGATGTTAGGTGTCCCCCAAAAACACATGTGTGAGACAATGCAAGAAGGCATGGAGGTGAAATGATTGATGAGGACTAACTGGATGGTAACTGAAGACAGACAGGGTGTGATTTGAGGAGGTGGGTCGCTGGGGACATGCCTCCGGGGTATACATTCGTATCTGGCCAGTGGAGTCTCTCTTTCTTCTTCCTGATCATGTCCTGAGCTGCTTTCTTCTACCACGCTCTTGCTCTTCCGCCATCATGTCCTGCCTCATCTCAAGCCCCAAGGAATGGAGCCAGGCTTCTACGGACTGAGACCTCTGAAACTGAGCCCCAAAATAAACTTTTCCTCCTCTAAAGTTGTTCTTGTCAGATCTTTTAGTCACAGCAGCAAAAAAAGCTGACTAAAACAAGCCTCAAATGCAAAATGGAGGACAGCGTAGGGATATGTGAACTTGTGAAAAACATATTTATGTGCTATATATATATTTATATTTCCTAATGAATATTGTCAAAGTTGTGGAGTTCTTCCCTGGTTCAAAATTAAGTCTATCTTGAAGTAGATTCTTATACATGTGTTTGAGTGATCTTTGAGTAATGTAAGGGCTGACCATCAAAGTTTGCTGATAAATACCTCTCACTAGAGAAGGCTAGCTACAAGACCTGCTGTCCACTAAACTAATCAGCTGTTCTGATATTGTGTGTACCAAGGAAAGAAAGGCAAGCATGGCTTTTCCCTAGGAGGCTATCTTCAGAGAACAGTAGGTAAAAAGAAAAAATATTCCCATTATTAAGCCAACATGTCCAAATGTTAATGAAACTGTATACATATTTGTTGTCTTTATTTGAAATTATAGCTATTAAAAAGTTATGTTAAATCATCTTTTAAAATCTACATGTTATTTTATTTCACTTATTTTGTTGTTTTCACAACATTATTTTAGTTAGGTTTGAATGCAAAATTTCTCTCTTTGTTTTCTATTATGTTAGTTCCTGAGCTTTGTCTTAGCAAAGCAAGCAGGGATTTTGCTCTATTTTCACCAGAATTAATATAAAAATGTTTTTGAAGTCAACATTTTAAAAGGTGGAATGTCAGAATATGGCCAATAATAAAAGCCCTCCTCTCTTTCCAACCCTACCTATAATGTCTCTGTAATATTTCTGTTCCTTACTCTCTGGAACAAATTGAAATGGGATACTAAGATAAAACTATATGTGGCTTTCATTTTGAGTTTTCTTCTTTGATGAATAGAAGGTTATGAAGATATAAATATGAGACCATTTCTTTCTAAGATTTCATTAAAGATAAGATATTAGGGAGAATGAAGGCTATTGTGCTGGCACACCATATCATCTACTTCCAACCATCAGAAATGAATGACAATAAAATAATGCAAAGGAACATAGCCCTTATCAACCACAGAGTCATTTAGAGTTTTTGTGATTGCCCTTTGAGTCCAAATGATTATTGTTAAACTTTATCAAACTGGGAAGATTAAAAGATTCTATGGGCTGTCTAAGTGCAACACCATAAATACTCAAGCAAGTGGAAACTACTTTAATAGTTTCAGCTAAAGGGGATGAACAAGAAAGTTCAGGATTACAGAAAAGGCAGATCTTCTTCACATTTCTGAATCTGTTGAAAGTTCAAACTGGATTAGTTGTGGACATTGAGAAAACTTCTCATCTGTAATTCAAATATGAAAAGTTATTACTTGAAACACAAAGGGTATTCTTTTCTGCACAGTGACTGTTACTAGTGCAGAAACCATGAGTGCCAAACCATCTAAGTTCACCCTGTCATAGTAGTAACTCCATGTCCAATTCAAATTTGTGGGAGATAGATAATTTTGTGCCTCTCCCTCATAAGGTCTTGCAAAAACAAAAGCTATAAGAACACAATGGGCCAGGCATGGTGGTACACACTTGTAATCCCATCAACTGGGGAGGTAGAGATAGGAGGATCATAAGTTCAAAGCCAGTCCCAGAAAATTAGCAAGACCCTTAGCAACTTAGTGAGATCCTATCTCATTAATAAAAATAAAAGGGATTAGCGACTTAGCTCAGTGGTAAAGTGCCCCGGGTTCAGTCCCAGAAAAAGGTCTGCAAGCCCTTAAAGAAAATATATTTGTGCTGGAGCAGTGGCTCAGCAGTTATGGTGCTTCCCTGGCATGCACAAGGCTGTTTGAACCCCAGCACCACATACACAATGAAGTGTTGGAGCAATGAAAGCCACATGAAGCACTAAATAAAATTGATTCTTTCTCCTCTCTCTTTCAAAAAAAAAAGAAAGAAAATATATTCAATCAGCAAAATCAAGAGGTTTTCATACCATAGTGGGTGGCCAAAAGTGTATGAAAAAGGGTTATTGAATGAAATGTATAGAAAGAAGCAATTATTAGAATATGATGCAGAGATACTCAGGGAAAAAGGAAAGCTAGAACCAATATGGAAGGAGATTAGCAGAAAATAACCATTCAAGTCATGCCAGTTAGTACCTGCTACTCTAAGACATTGTGGAGGCTGTTAAGACGGTCACCAGTGATCTTTAGCTGCTGGCATTCATAACCTGTGCAATGTCGTCTCCTTGAGTGTTGGAGTAGACATACAGTAGCCATGATGGAATGTCACTTTAAAGATTAGGTCATAATATGTCTGTGGGAATGGTCAGCAGCTCAATTCCAGTCTCCTATGAGAACGTGAGTCAAAAGCACTCAGCTGAACTTCATCAGATTCTTGACCCACAAAAACTGCAAGCTAATAAATTTTGCCAAATGAAACTGTTAAATTTAGAGATAATTTATTACACAGGAGTGGATAACTAATAAGTGCACCTAAAATAAAGAACAGAATAGCTTTTCCTTTTCTCCAAAGCAAAAACAAACAGAAGCAAAAAACCCAGACCTCTTCTCTTAGAAGCACACATGCTTTCCGAAGAATTGGCTCTTGCTGCGGACATTCTCTTCATTCTGGCCTTAGGGTCCCTACCCTGTCTCTAAAACAAAGTCTGCCACTCTACTCACTCTGCCTACCGTCCACTTGGATGGGGTCTCCTCTCACACTAGTGATGACTGTTGCTCAAGAAAAAAACAAATCAAACAAAAAAACCAAAATAAGAAAGCCAGGTAGATATAATTGTGGGAGAGAACTGTATAAAATAGAAAGAACGATTGCAAGGAAATCAATACAAGAACAAAAATTAAAATGTTGAGGGGCTTCTGGAAAAATAAGACCATGGATAACATTATGATCCAAAAAGGAAGCAAAATAAAAAGGCATGATTTTAAGCAACTGATAGAATTCATTTAACCTTGATTCTGGAAAAATTCTCCTTTGAGAGGAACAGATAATATGATATTAGATCCATAAGAAAAGAAATGTAACCTTAACATCATTGAAACTGGCATTGAACCATGCTTACATAGAAATGGTAATCTAAATATGCTTTATTACTTTCCCACTTTAGAATGCTCATAGATAAATGTGGAAGATTTGCTGGTGGTTGCCGGACAGATGTTAAAGTTAGTATCTCTGGAAACACAATGGGGTGGTAATACAGTGAAAAGGAAAAGGCAGTAACAGGAATAGGGAGAAGCACCAAACCTTCATCTTACTGTGCGGATGCTTAATAGTGTTGTAAGTTAATGGAACAAAATAGAGATGTACACATGTCATTTAAAGTGATCGTGTAAGCCTGACGTGGTGGCACATGCCTATAATCCCATCAACTTGGGAGGCTGAGACAGGAAGATTGTGAGTTCAAAGCCAGCCTCTACAACTTAGCAAGATCCTGTCTAAAAATAAAAAAAAGTAAACAAATAAAACGTAATTAAAAAGGGCTGAGGATATGACTCAGTGGTTAAGCAACCCTGGGTTCAATTCCCAGTACAAAAACAAAGTGAGTGTGCGTAGCATATACGTATGAGTGCGTGTGCGTGTGTGTGTGTGTGTGTGTATTTAAAATTTCAAAAGAAAAACAGTGAAAGGAGGGGATTAAAACCTGAGTTAATGCTCAGTTTTCATCCTTAGGATGCTATAAATATTATACAAATGGATTAAATAAGCAAATAAATGTATAAGCATATTGTTTATAGATAGGTTAGTAATTATCAAGCAGAATTATTAAAACATACTATCTCTGGGCAATAAGACTGGGGGGAGGTGAAGGGATGGATGGAGTATTATTGCTTTTTATATATTATCTTCTAAACTATATTGATTTGTGCTTGTATTATGTTAATGAAAACAACAATAATTATTTCTGCTACTTTTGCATTTAATAAAGGAGAAAAGTAAATTTTTATGGCATCCTGTTACTGGTCTCAGAAACAGTGTAAATGAACAGGGTATAACTAATGCTGTTATTGGCAATTTGAGGTACCACCATTTACATAAATTTTATTTTCAAATAACCCACACAGCAAGAATAAACTCCTTTGACATTTCCTCGGATTTGTGGAGATTTGTCTGTTATGTGGAATTCACTCCATTCCCCAAACTTCATTTAAGTATTTGTATCCAATTAGGGTTATGCCAGCATGTCCCACTAATCTCTTCTTTTACTTCTCTAATTCTTTGTACTCAGTTCCCATTTTAATTTGCCAAGGAAAACAGCATGATTTTTACATGCTTAAATTCATCAATGAGTGTCTTTTCAGAATGTACGCTTCTTCCAGTTTTATCTGATTTCCAGCAACAACCAATATCGACATACCATGCTCATGCAAAACTTTTCTGGAAGGCGTGTCAAGAGTCACTGGTGCAAACTGGATCTACAATGGGTCTCCTATTACCAGATTCCCGATTATTTTTCCGAGACATTTTCACAAGTTTATTCAACTCCTTAAAATTGGCTAAAAATATTAAAAAGTCAGGCAAACCATTTGAAAATGGATATTTCTGACTCTTCAAAATAGGTCAACTACTTCTGAGTCAATTTAGTCATCTATTCCTCCCCACAGTCAGCAGTGGGAGAGGTCAACTCTGGTACTCCTAATAAGAAGTACTTCAAATCTAAAATATTTAAAAGCAATAATAAATGTCACCAGAAGTCAGGTTGCTTTTTAATTTTAGAATGTGTCAACAATTCTAAACAAATGCTTGCACAAAATATTCTTCCTGAGAGGGACCATCAGCACTGTCCCTCCCCTACCTTGGTCAATCACCATAACCTCAAAATGAAGATACTCTGCTAAACCTAGGGAACAGTGTTCTACACCTGCTAAGCTGTAACCTGACAGGCAAAATTATTTTGCAATGCACCTTCTGTTCATCCTAGGGATGACGATGATGGTCTTATATGAAGAATGTCCATCATGTATGTTGAAATGGGCATTTTGCCTCCTATATATCATACCACACCTTTTTCCTAATTATGCAGATAACATGAAAAACTTCAACAACTTTATTTAAAAACTGTACTCATAGATGAAGGAAACTAGTTTTTTAATCCCTTTATGATATGTACCCCCTTTATTCTTTGCAAATATGAATCAAACCATGAAAATTCAAGTCTAAGCAACCAACGATACTTAGAACTGGATTCTGCTCTCAGCATTTTCATTCTTATTTATTCAAAAATCCATTTACCAAGATTCAACTTTGCATCAAGTAGTACATCAGGTGCTAATCACACACAGATTAAAAAGACAAATGTCTTGACTTGAAGAGTTTGTCACAAAGAAAACTAAAGGTTCCAAACTCTGATAGGTAGACAATGATCTCTGTTTACTTACATGGATTCATATTCATGTATGTTTTAAAAGTGCTAGGAAAGCAGAAAACAGGATCTGCTTAAGGTTATTCAAGAAAGCAGCATATGAAATGCAAGGCCTAAAACTGCCCCATGTGCTATTAACGTTGACAAAGTTTTAGTACTTTAAAATGTAGAAATTGTTATTAACAAAATCATGCATACACAGTTGCAACACAGGACAAAAGGAGGGACATTTCCAGCAAAAGAGGCAGCATGCATAGAAACAAAGTGGGAAGTTAGGTTCTGTGTTTATGTATTGCCAAGGAGTTTACTGTTAGCAAACCAAACATAAAGTTCAGACGAGGTGCTTTATACAGACGTTTTTAAAAAAAATTTTATTTTCTGAATCAACTTCCTAAAAAATATAAAATGCTAGGCTGACAAGGGTGTATAAAACAACCAGCCAGTAAAGAAAATGCGGACAATTCCAGTCACAAAAGTGACGAAGCCAACTTTGAAACTACAGCGAAAATTCTTACTCTGGACAGTGAAAAGTTTTCAGTTCATAAAAGAGCAAGTGATCATGTGGCTGCCCTGGCTTGTCTACTGTAATGAGTTGCCATGTTGAGTTTGTCTAAAATTACTAATGTCCAGTTAATGAAGTTCATGGGAAAGTCAGACATGACAATGTCACCATAGAATATGTAAGAATCTTGTTGCAGCCTTTTCATTTCTGAAATACGGGCATTAGAATAAGAGGACTTCTCTTAAAGTAAAAGGTGTATATTTTCTCTTCTCTTTCGAAAGAATTTTCTCTTTTGGATCCAAGGACATAAGAACATCTCATTTTCTAGGTGTACACATAACTCTTTGGATACACACTCAGGGAACAACAGATGCAAAGATAAGCTAGGAGGTACAGAAAATATGAAAATAACTCTCAAGTCTTCCAGGGCCAATTCTTTACTGTTGAATTTTCCATGCATGGCTATATTTCCTGAAGATTAATGATAGCTTGCATAACATGCACAGCAAACAGAAACTCCTCAGTTGGTTCACCTGACTGTATCTTAGAAGATAGAGTTCAATACAGTTGTTACTCAGTCCTAGGGAAGTGTTGGCCAAATACAGAACAATTTCTTTTATTTGATATTTGAGTCATCTTAGATGAGTCTGTTGTGCCTAAAACAGGGCCTAGCACATGGAAAGAAGAAAGCAAGCAAGTAGAGGAAGAAGAAAGGGAAAAAGGTGGTGGCCAACTGGAAACAAAGATACTGAGGGGGAAAAAAATAAACACCTAATACTTGACAGGAGCTTTGCTAAGACCTTGGTCATGCAAGTTTATTTGATACTCCCAAAGAGTCTTCAGGATATGCATAAATATTGACTCATACTTTACTCCATATAATTGTTCAACATTGATATTTGTGTATGGAATATTATTGGGAAGATATATATATTGAGGATTGAACCCAGGGACACTCTACCATTTAACTACATCCCCAACCTTTTAAATTTTGGACAGGGTCTCTCTAAGTTACGTAGGGCCTCATTAAGCTGCTGAGACTGGCTTAGTACTTGTAATCCTCTTGCTTTAACCTCCTGAATTGCTGACATTACAGGCACGCAACACCATGCCCAGTTCTTCAGGCTTTCTTGATAGCATAGCATGTATTCCATGTAAAGATAAAAGTGGTTTAGTTCCCCCATATATCTCTCAGGGGAATATCCACATCCTGCTACATCTGGAAATTTCTAAAATGGAGCAAACGCGTCCAGGACCACTAACTACATTATGACATCTACAGATTGAATGATAGCAATCTGTTTTAGAGGAAGCTTTACACAAACACAATTTAGGTTTTTAAATACACCAAGGAGAGAAAGTGAGTAATTCCAGAGCCAGGGTAGTGTCTAGCAGATTGCCAACACTCAGGAAAAGTGAAATAATAGAAGTGTATTGCCCAATATGCTTGTTATCAAAGCAGGACTAAAATAGCTTTCCTTCTTTAGAGTTGTCTCTGAGTTTTGATTGTATTAGTGATGCTACTAATAACAGATTCTAAATCTGTGATGTACACAAGCTTTGGTATTGTTGATGTGGGGCTCTTGATGTATGGAATCCTAATAACCTAGAGACCTGAGAAATGGTTCTTGTTATCAAATCCTGAGTTACTGGATACCTCATCCTCAAGAATAGCATTATAGCAGCTAACAAAGTATACTACACAGGTGAGGTGCACAAAAGATACTTGGCAATTTGCAATTTTAAGTAAAAGTATTGTGGATTTACAGGCTACTTATATATACCATGGAAACACACATGCGTGCACACACACTGCCTGTTTTGTTTTATTTTTGTAATTATCATTTAGAACACTTACTAGAGAAATCACTGGTTAGCATGGTGCTATCTGTCTGCTTATGATTTAATATAAATGGGATGGTGAAGATGAGAATATTGTGAACATTATTGGGTAAATGCCTAGTAAAAGCAGATGAATCACAGAACCTCCTCTTGAGACTCCAGCCTAATGATGTTGATAGGTTTTTGATGACAGGGGAACTTTTCAGTGATACCTGAAGATAGTAAAACCTAATATAAGTTGTAGATGATAAACCATGTAAGTTATTATCATAGATTCAAACAACCATAGCATTAATTTATTGAATAAAGCTTAAGCTTTTACTCATGCTATAAAAGAATATAAAATATAAAACTATTGTTAGCATATACATGCACTCACACTCATACATACACAATTATCTTCTGTTTCTTCAAGTACCATATGCCTTTGCCCCCTATTCACCTTCAAAGAAAATGATGATTACATTTAAGAGAGAGCTAAATTGACAGGTGTGTTATAAACACACATGAGTTCGAAAACTAAAAGTTCACAAAATACTATTACAAATAATTCATAGTGCTGATCAAAACTAAGACAATTAAATATGGCTATAGTCTTGTTACTTAGACATTAATTATTTAATAAAAAGATGTTTGTCCAGCAACTCATACAAAAAATATCAGAGAAGTACCAACCTTGCCTGTCCTAAAGAAATTCCCACTGAAAATACTATCATGTATTCATTTAATATAAAGTCTTAATTCATTCTATTATACCAATATTGCTAAATATTATATCAAATAACATTATGTCAAGAATTGTGAGCCTAATCTGGTCTAATGAAGAGCAAAAAATCTGATTTTCATGTGCAAGTATATTATGAATTTTTAAGCTCCCTAACTGAAACATGTTATGAAGGACAGACACAGAAATCATATTTGCAAGATTCAGCACCAAACTGTGAATTAGTATCTGCCTATGAACAACTTGGGAAATAGGTACAAGCAAGTTACAGAATGTTTGGTAACCAATGTTGGAGGTTGATGGGAGGGGAAGAGAAAGCTGAATTAAACAGGGCTGGGAATGAAGAACACGGGCCAGTTCATTGTGCAGGACAGTCCCAGCATTGCAGTATATCTGGACCTCTCCTCCTAATGCCAATGACACCTCCTGGTGTCATTCCCTGCCCCCCATAATCCCCCACCCACTACCTCCCATACACACATCCCCAGGGAAGGCGTGCTGCCTCATCCAGGAGAGAATCCAGCCACACAATTGATGCTCTGATTTGGAAACATAAATACATAGTTATTCTTCAAAGCAGAAAAAACAGCTTTAAAAGTTAAAAAAAAAGATTCTTTAATGTATGGTTTGTGTTTGAGGATTGCTTTTCAAACATAACTATCATGCATATTAAATGTGTCAGGCACTTTAGTTCCTCATATTTTAGAATGAACCACATGACATTGCCATATTTCGGTAGTAAAAAAGTTGTCCAAATTACAACATAGTTTTCTCCAACTATATTGAGCCATCTAATCCTTACAGAAAATTTATGAAACCATAATCCCTATTCTACAGGTAGGAAACTGAAGAATTAAGAAGCTGAAGAACACACAGCTAGTATACGGTAGAAGGAGGGCTGGCATTTAGGTAGGCTCTCTGGCTTCCAGAGTGGATGCTCTTGACCTCTCTGCTGTTCTGCCCCTACTAGTCCATATCAGAGCTGCCTCTTCAGACTGCAGGCCCAGGGCACAGGGACTCAATCTTAGCTTGTTAAGTGTCCAGTATGGAAATATATTTCTAAGCTATGCCTAAACATTACACCATTAGATAGGAGAAGTAATAATGCAACAGGCTACAAAGCTAAACTTCAGTCACTAGTCAACACTACCTCACTGTGTGACCTTGGACACACTATTGATGTTTCTTAGAGAGCACTTTTTCAAACTTTAAAACAATAATGTCGTATTTGCCTAATGTTCCTTAAAGTATTTAGGGAAACTACAAAACTCTAAACAAATATAACATGTTAGGATGATGTTAAAGATTACTACAAAATGTAAAAATCTAAATCTATTCTTCTGTGTCTGAACCATGAAGATCAAATTTTACAAACTTTTACAGATAAAGCTTTAGAGATATTTGAATTTAATACCTCCATTTTCTGAAAGAGAAAGAAAGCTTAGAGTCAGAGAAAAATTTAAATGCCTAAGGATAGGAACTCACAGTGTAGAAGTCTGATGAAGACCATTATCATTATACTTATACATACATACGCATATACATATAATTATACTTATTGATGGTTTCATTTTTTAAAATGTTAATGTTAATTTTTTAAATGTTAATGTTAAAAGCAAACATAAGTCATAAAATACAACACTGCTGAAATTTTGATACTGTGTAAAAGCAATCAATATTGCATACATAGCAAATTTTTTAAATAACAAAAGTGATTGTTTTGGTAATAAATGTCAAATGATAAAACCACTGATCAATTGATGGACTCATTCATTCATTCAAATAGCACACCAAATACTATGCTTAGTCTATATAGTAAAATAAAGCATAATTTCTAGGCTTAAGAAATGCAGAGTACAGTAGGAAAGATGACTTATAGGAACTTATCCATAAGGAGCACAGAGAAAGGGATCTGAAACAGACTGGGAAAGGTTTCCTGGAAAAATGTAGAAGGATGGAGACTGGGAGGTGAGGACTTGAAGCAAAGGACACTGAGATGTGAAGTGGCATGACCTCTAGAGGCCACTCTGGGTAGTTCAAAAGGATCTGGATTTGAAAAGGGTGTGGAGTCCTGGGAGTAACTTTGTAGTGAGAAGGAGAGGAGGCAGATGCAAAAGAAGGGATCTTGGTGACCATGCAAAGATTCTGCCCTTTGTCCTAAATACATACGTGTATTAAGGAAGGAAATTACACGATCATATCTGCATTTTCAAAACAGTGGTCTGACAACTGGGCAAAAAAATCCCAGTTGAGGTGGTTAAGAATAGAAGGCAAACAGAGATGAGATTCTGAAATGAGTCCAAGGACAAGTGAAGAGGAAAGCCCACACAGGAGCACTGTAGAAAGAAGCCCTGCGCAGCTGGGGCTAAGCTACTTAGCTGTTTTGCTCATTTTTTTGCATGCGTTTTGAAAGACACAGGGCTGTACTTTTTCAATTTCCTTATTTTCCTCAGACACACATGTACTCTAGGATTTCATTTACTCCTAATTTAATTAAGATACTTATTAGAAATCAGAGAACCACACAGAACAAGGAATAGATGAAGCCTACCTTGGTCTCAGTTTTGTTCTTTTCCTGGCTTCTCATTTTTTTTTTTTTTAAAGAAAGAGGGGCAGTAAGACAGAGAAAGAGAGGAACAACTTTATTTAGTTTTTCATCTGGCTTTCACAGCTCCACTTAGTTGTGGTGCTGGAGTTTGAACTCAGGTCCTCCCACATGCCAGGCAAGCACCATAACCACTGAGCCACTGCTCCAGTCCCTGGCTTCTCATTCTTTAACAGAGTAATCAGTTGCCCCTAGCTTCATCCATGTGGAGTAAATCTCCTGAATCTGAGGGAGTGTTTGAATAATATCAATTTTTTTGTAACTGATACCACTATCACTAATAATCTATATGCATATCTACTCCAAAGGCATTTCCATGTCATAGCCCCTACCACCACAAGCATCCCCTCTCTTTTTCCTATAGCTGTTGACATCACAAAATCACAAATATGTTTTCTTACTTTTTTTTGGCCTATTTTCCTCGACTAGAACATCGGTTTTATGTGGGAAAGTCTAATTTTTTCAGTTGTATTTACAGTGATTAGAAAAGTACCTGTGATATAGTAAATTCTCAACAAACGTGCAATGTTAAAAAATGAACAAATGTATGAATTATATACTTGTGTAGGACTAGTTCTGTCAAAAGACATCTCAAAACCAAGGCTGCATCTACCAATGGAGCACCTTTTTATCCAGTAAAATATGTAAATTTCAAAGAAAATGTACTATGCAGAATTTTCTTAAAATAAACCTTTTAAAATGTACACACCCTGAGACTTTTGCTTCTAGCAATGAGGGAGAAAAACACCTTCAAAATAGCGGTTGCTTACCCACATTGAAAATTACAATGAATAAGTCTTCTCACCAGACACCATTGGTTTCAGGAAACATGCCTTTGTATATATTTTACATTCAACACTCAAGTGTTTTTCTTTCCAACATGCACTAAGATTTACTGTAAAAATGTACATTAATATAAGAAAATTCAGCAGAATGATTGGACTAGGGAAAACAATATTAATTATTCATGTCACCAGTATTTTAAAAATGCATAGTGGTTATCAGGAGTACACATAATTATAATCAACACTATTATTTTCTAATAATGAAATCATAGATAAGGTTAATTAATATTTTTAATAAAAATAAAATTTTGTTCTTGGAAGTTACAAAATGTATTTTGTTAGCTTTAAATATTTTTCATGGAAATGTGTGTACACTCTGCTTACATTTTTAAAACAAATAGTATTCATTTTTCATAGGTAGCTCCAAAGCCTCCAAGAAGCACTAGCTAGCAGTGGCCAATACATTAAATACTCTTTTCTTGCTGGAACACTAATTGGATTTCTTTTCAGAAAATTCCACTGAGAATCAAGCGCTGTTGACTTTAATAGGATGTTGCACCTGTGAAATATACATGTCTCCAACAAGCTACCATGAATGTTGTTTTTAACTCTCTAGTTCCTTTCCTTGAGTAGATTCAGTAACTGCACTCTGGAACCAGAGAACTGTCCAATACTTTCTACCCATAATTTGCTGATTCTGCCTCACTATATAATTTAATTTCTTCCCAGGAGATGCAAGCTAGCAAAACAAACAAACAAACAAAAAATACTAGAGTCTTTCAAGACCTTATTCTCTCCCTTTTCTCAAGATTTTCAAAATGAGATAAGAAGAAGATGAAAAAGCTGTGTATTCTAAAAACTAGGTAAAGATATCAGATGGGTTTTTGCTATGAATATTAAGAAGAGGGTTGGGGTTGAATATTTATTATTCTTGTGAAGTATGATTTTCTTGCAAAGGTAGGTTTTATACATGCTAAAAAAAAAGTAGAGTGCAATATAAGTTAGATACAAAAGTGGGATGCTACTGAGAGTCAGAAATAGATCAGTAATTACTTCAGAACCTCAGGTACACCCAGGGCTCTCCACGCCAACTGGGATGCATGGTCACCCTATGAAAAAGTGACATCTAAGCTTTGTTAAATAATGATGAGAAGACCTAATTAAGAGTATCGTCACCAGAATCAATTAAGTTTTAGAGCAGAGTAGAACTCAAGAGATGCCCATTAACCCACTTTTTACAGACAAGCAACAAACTAAGGAAGAGTGAGGGTAAGCATATGTCCACATCACATGATAAGGAAGTTGCTGGTGTCCGAGTGGAAACCAGGCCTCTCGTTCACTGTGTTCTTTTCATGAGACCTTCTAAGAGAAAAACATTAGCAAGCTTCCCAGTTTTCTACAGTGTGTATATAACTTGTAAAGTATTCTGGAAGGAAAGAAAAGATCATAAAATGTGCTGCAAAGAATATTCCTGAAGAAATGTCACAATCTTGATCGTAAAAGAAACAGCACAGATCCGCTTTCCTTTCTATACACACTGGCAAGCAAAGGGAGTGAATGTTTCCCTTTTGCTCATTTACATGAATGCACATGCACATGAGGAAACATTGCCAGATCATTCAGAAGAGGAGGGAACATTTAGCAGCTAAAACCCTGCATATTATGGCTTCCCAACCCCAGGAAGCTCTCAGCATTTCTAGGAACTTTGCATCAACATTTATTTTTGCAAATATTTGCTTTCTGAGAATAGCCTTATGAGGAGTTTCTCCTACGGTAAATGGGTCTTGTGGAAACACTTAAAACGTAAATATTCTGAGTAAAACAAGTTCATAAACTTTATGTAATGCACATTAAAGGATTTATCAGTATTGCTATATTCACATTGAAAAGAAGACATTTAATCAGAAGAATTGATAAATGTTGTAATAGTCTCATGATATAAATCATGTGTTTGCTAAGGAAATATCAGTATGAAAATTGATCAAGAGAGAAGAAAAATTCTGTTATTTTTTCTTCTTAAAGCATATTTATTTTTAAGTAGAAATGTAAACAGGATTTCACGGAGGATATTTTGATGAATACTCCTGTATTCTCTGACTCTGTGAAAAGTGAAATACATTTCGCACCTACTCCTTGCCCTGCAGGGTGGCTGAACAAACTTCATCTCATCTATTTGAAATGAATCCAATTTAATTCTGCTTGACCAAAAATCTGTTTCCATAGTTCTAAAACATGCAATCACCCCAAGGTACATTGCTATTGTAGTTTAAGTGGCTCAGTGTTATCACTGAGGAAAATATACTTTGATTGAAAAAACAGTCCAGTATGGCTTTTGAAAAATGAAATGACCCATCCTGGTGCACAATTTAGTAAGGCTGTTGATAAAAGCAGGCAAATACAATCATTATGGACAAGGTTTAAAGGAGAGATGCCGCATCTAATCTGTAAAAAATGGGTAAATGTTTATGGTCCTGGAATTAGAAGTACAAAGCACCCTCATATTTAAACTTCCCAGATAATGAACAATTCTAACAAACACCTTAAATATTACATGCATCGATAATTTATTTGCATTTAGAGGACAATTTGAAAAATCAATGTTGAGGTAAGAAAAATTTGCAACAAATTCTTGTACTACTCAAACATAAATAATTTGCTTCCTTCTCTATTGATTTCCCCTCCTATATAGGTAGGTTCCTATGATCATATAAAGCAACTTTGAAAATTATTTGTCCAAGGTTAAAACCTTGTTGCCACAACTGAATATTTGTATGTATTGAATATTTTTATATATCAATCCAAACTGTTTAATTGCTGTTATTAGTCTATTAATAGCCATAAAGATTTAAAATTTCTATTTTAAATTAACCTAGCATTTTTAAGTCAATATCTCCTCAAATGAACCAAGTAATCAGTAATTGATTAGATCATTTACTTCTGTAAACCACTGCTGTCTTTGAACATGTAATAGCTCATAAAAAGAGACTCTTCCCATTGGCAATTAACAAATTATCAAGAACTTAACTGTTTTTCTTGTGTATTATTTAATATTATAATATGCATACATTTTATTTTTGAATTTCTGAGTATTTATCTTTTCAATGAAACTGCGGTTTTCCTTTTTTAAAAACAGTATATTTTAATATATAGCAGATACTAATTGATAAAATACATTAAAACAATGCTAATAATTCTTTCCTTTGTCTGGGACATATTTAGGTCACCTAGGAGCTTTAGCAACAGTCATTTCATTAAAAATGTAATATGACTACTAAGAACAATGTCTATTTCAAATTATATTCACAGAAACATTTCCAGCTCTGAATGCACTAGTTCTCTTATGAATTATTTTATAGAAAGGAAATGAACTATTGATTCCTTTGTATTTCATTTTTTCCTGTATTGGATTCACTTTAAAAAATTGTGGACCATTAAGTGAACCACAAAAAAACGACAACAGCAACTCACTAATGAAGTATCCTGAACTAATATCAAATGGATCTATTGGGCAAGCATGAATCTGTCTAAAGTCACAACTCTTTATCCAAGTGGCTAAGTGTATGATACGATCACCAATCTTGTCAATCTAAACAAGACAGAGAAAGTCAACAAAAGGATGACACCCCAAGCAAACATTAGTATTAAAATGGATATTTCATGAGGGCTGGAGATTGTGTCTGTTGCTACCAATACATCCCCTTCTTAGGAGAGTGTCCTGCACACGTAGAGAGTAATCAGTAAGTGGATCTGGGGAACGTCCTATGAGGTGGCTCATTTTACTATGGGGCCAAATGCAAACATCAAAAGAAAATTGGTGCATACAGGTGCAAAATAACATTTAAGAATTTACATAAATTTACGATTTGATTGTTTCTCTTTTCCTAGGACATTCTCTCATCCTCTATTCTGTTCTTAATTTCCTATATAAAGTAAAAAATTAGAATGTATTTTCTTCTTTTCCTAGAAAGCACATGTTAATTAGTAGGTAGAGCACTAATATAGACTTTTTTCTTTCTATTACTTTCTTTCTAAATCCGGTACTCAGTCTGTTTCAAGCACTTGAAGTAAAAGCAATTTAACAATTATTGTTGTTGTTCTTGAGCCTTTAGAAGGCAGTTTTCTAAAAAGTAAGGATCATGTGTTTGGAAAAGCTTTTTATGGCACCTAGGAAAGACTTAAAAACAAAATAAAAAATGAATTTTGGACCAAGGAAAATGCAGTTATGAAAGCTTTAGCAACTGAATCTAGGCAGAGGCCATAAATGTCGACAGCCATCTAATAGCATTTAATGGCATTTCTGTAGTGTCTAACAGCATTTTATAAAAGTTCTTCTGTGTTCTTTGTTGATGTAATGCTAATAAATACATCAGTAGCCTAGTACATAATAGGCAATCAACAAGTATATCTTGGTTGAATTAATATGCTTCCAGATTGTACCAATGCCACATTGAAAAATTCCATTTTTCAAAAATTTAGACAAAAGATTGAATAATAAATTCTAGGTGAGCACAATTAGTAAAACATACAGAATAGCTTAGCCCAAGTCAGTTTTTTAAATGGTGCATTTTATGTCTTTGTCCTCAAAGAAATGAAGTGTTTGCCTCATAAACAGCAAGAGAGTAGATTACCAATCATCATGAAAGTCACTTGTCTATCAACTCAAAATTTTAAGACTTCACAATACAACAGGCACATCTCTGTCTTTACAGAGATCTTTTCTCTTTTGCTCTTTTCAAAAAAATTGTTGAGTTTAAACAAACAAGATATTTTAAATATTTCATTAAACCACTTGCTCACGAAACTTCAAATATGAAAAGTGTGCAATAAGCAGATAGCCCCCTTAGTCTGGGCTAGACCAAGTGTATTCTACCAAGACTGTCAGCCAGCAGCTAGCAAACAACGCAAAGCCTTTTATAAATGTCCACGGAACTCTAATCAACAACACACACATATTTCACATCCGAACTGAATGCATTCTGTTAAGTAATCCGAAAGGAAGCATGGTGTCTGACTAAAAGAAAAAAAATCCTGTTTTAGGAAAGACACCTATGCAGAAAAGCCCACTTTCATAATCACAGGTCCCAAATGAAAGAAAGAAACCTGCATGCTCACCTGGCTAACGGGTTCTTTTGTAGGCGGCTTTCCTCTTCTCGCCGTGCTAGTCGCCAGGGTTGTGGTGGTCTCCATAATCGATGTGGACATCTCTGACTGCATGGCAGTGGCTGTCGACTCAGTTGTCATAGAGGAAGGCACTTCACCAACCAGTCTCACATTTCCCACTATGGCGATGTTGGCATCGTTTTCGGCTGCCATATTCAGAACTTTCAAGCCATTGTAGTAAAGCCCAGAGAGCTGGCCCTGGAAGGGCTGGCCCTGCTCTTTCCCGCCAATTATTATGGTTGCTTGGCTATTGAAGATTGTGAGCTGACGCCCTGTAAAAATAATATTACATACATGCAAAAATGTTGATTGTGAACTCTACATTCTACAAAGGATGATAAAACAGATCTTTCATGGGGTGGATAATGAGAGCAATAAACTATAAGAGAGGCATTTGACTCATAATTCATTGCTTATAAATGAGGTGTCCATGAAATGCATAATTATTGGCAAATACTTGTAAATTCTCAAGTTATTGTAAATGTAGTGCTTTTGCTAAAAGACCAATCAAAGATATGTATTACAAATCAATTTTTAGTGGATCCCTTTGCCCTTTGCCCTCAGATCTTATATTGCTGGTCTCTTAAGTCTAAATCATTAAATTTAAAAAAGCATGACATATCTATCATTTCAAGTATTTGTCATCCTAAAATTACCTCTGACAGAAGCTAATATATAGAAACTGATGTCTAGGTTTAATTTTATGGTAAAAATTTCATAATTCACATAATGTCCACATGTGTCTATATATTCTTTAGAAATATTGACTTTTTTGAAGGCAATACTCCATTGTTATTTGAATTATTCTATTTTTCCGGCAATCACACTGAAAAGAAATGTATTACACTGAGCATGTCAGAGACAAAAAAATTTCCAAAAATATTTTTCTGATTGGTTTTCAGCAAGTCTATCAAAATGAAACAAAATGAAAAAAAAAATAGCTTCAGATGTAAAAAGCAGCTTCAGGAATGATACACAAACCGATGGAGAAATGATGGCACATTTCCATCAAACAGCAATCCTTAGCAACAGTACCATTATCATCAAATTGAGGATCCAGTTTTAGCAGATTGCTCTCTGCTCATAAAAAGCATGCACACAACTTTAAGTTCAGTTTTAATTAGGGCTTGTTCCCAAATGCTCTTAGAAGGTTGCAAACGTTAAAGGGACTTCATTTTGACTGGCAATCCATATTGCCCACTATTTAAGATTCCTAGAGTTTAAACAACGAGTTTTGCTTTTTTTTTTTTCAGGACCATAATAAAGATATCAGAACTATATATATTTTAGTTAATAATTTAGAGGCTGGAACATGTAATATAATCTATGAATTTATCATTTTGGGTTAATGCTTGCTGTGAGTACCTTCATAGATTGAGTTAGTGGATTATATTTAACAGTCCCTTTAACCTTAAGTTAACTGGGTAAGATTATTAAACAGCTGGTACGTCTAAAAATGTATAGAAATTATTATACAAGGTATGCAAATATTACTATCTACATTTTACTGTTTTAAATTTGTTTTTAATTTAGTTTTACGGATAATTTATTTTTATGTTTATTAGTGTTACCATGAAGTACTACTTGGTTATGTTCAAATTATATTTTATTTGAAGTTTTAATCAATGTTTTTTACCTTTGTCGAGTAGCCATTCATCAACTACTCGACCAAGTCGATATGGAATTCGCTGTCTAGCAATCGCCAGGCGCTCGTTATCATTGTTTCCTTTAAAGTTTAAAGAGACATTTCATTGGTTAAAATCTGTAAGGTCAAAGGTTAAAAGTTAATACTTAAAGCTTGAGCTATACAGTTGCCACATGATTTTTTGAAATTTGGAATTTTAAAAAGTTCTACCTAGAACATTTCATGTTTCAGACTTGTCATTCATTCATTTATTTTATTTTAGCAAACAAAATTATTCCTATGTTAATTGAAAATTAGAAATCTGCATTTGAGCTAGGTTATTAAACTTATGTTATAGACAGACCCGAACAACCAATTTAAACAGCATATAATAGCTTTACAAAAAATGACCATTGACCTCAGGGTTTTTTCTTTTTGATGTTTCTTATTAACTAGTTAAACATGTTCAGGTGAAACAGGTTTAAGTTTTCAAAATACATTCAACCTCTTATTCCAGATTAGTAATTTATGAACACCAAATACCATCTTTGGCACACTGAAGCATCTAAAATAGACCTAGCATACTTTATTTCCTATTCAGAAAACATATTTTCTTATTCATCTCATTTAAGAAAACCACAAAGTCCAAACAGTTCTTGTGTGTTCCACAAAAATTTGTTTATCAATCACTTGGACATCACAAAAGATTACATTTTGCATCATTCAAATATGTTTTAGGGAAAAGGCTTTGACAAAAGTGACTTTTTTTTTTGAGTGTCCTTCAGTTTCATTTAAAGTTAAACATGCTGAAGCATACAACATTTGAAAAAAATTATAGGTGTGCTTTTATATACTCAAATATCTGCTCTTTATTAAGTTATCCTAAAAAAGGCTTGAGAGCTTAAGGTACAAATTCAGGCAGTAAACAATGTCTCCGATTGATGGATCTACACTAAATGAAAGGCTTTCTTCTTTGAATAAATAATTGTCTGCTAGAACTATCGCAGTTTAAATTGACCTTGAGTAATGCTTGCAAATAGATGAGTGTTTTCTTGATCTATAAAGCACTTAGGAAGAATCTGGGATGCCAACACAGGGCTCAGTTGTGGATGTTGCAAGAAGAGTTTTTCTATTCCACGAAAATTAACTAACAGAACTTTGAACTAAGACATTTTGTAATAGCGCAGATGAGGTCTAAGAGGGGAGAGAAACCTTAAATAATAGTATTACCTATATAAAAATACTGGGTCATTTTTGTAGGAAAGACAAGAAATGTATATTTCATTTCCCATATTAACAATTTCCAGGTGCTTTCACTTTCTTGTGTAATCTTACACTTTATTTACTACAGTAATCCGACCCTAATATTGGCCATACATTTTTAGAGGAACAGAAAAACTTCTTTAAGGCATTGTCAATTTATCATTAGAGGGTCTATATGACTGAAAATATTTCACACATTAATATTTAATTTTAAATATCATTACCAAAGTTGAACCAAACATAAATTTAATGAAAGCACTGAATTATATTTCTTTCCACCATGCAATCATTAAAGTGTTATGAAATAGCATTTTGTATTGTGGAAATATATTTTTGGTAAATCAATAATATTTTAAAAAGGATACAAGTAGCATAAAGTTCCAAATGTATCTTCACTTTTAAAAAGTGCACACAGTTTGTGCTCTCTTAAGTGTTTGTATGTGTATGTATTTTTAAAATACATTTTTAAAATGCTAAGGTTTAATATTGGTTACCCTAGGGCAGTGTGGTTATTGAATTTTGTGTTACAGTGATTTGTATAGCAAGCATGTTTCACATGCATAATTTGAAAAGCAAACATCCAATCTTTTTGCCAAAGCACATATCTTTTGGTCTGTGGACTTGTCATTCAATGTGCATACCAACTGAAACTGGTACAATGTTCCTGATAACTTTACGATTAGGTGCGTCTTTCTGCTGTGTTTCATCCTCGGTTGTTCCCATTATCAGGAACGATCCATATTACTTCAGATACACTCCAAATCTAGGTAGCAAATCCCTCCTGTCCAATCGCTACTACAGCCTTTAACCAGTTCCCTGTGTCTCTTGCTCTCCGTCCTGCTCCTTCTCCACACCTCAGCCACTATCTAATCATGCCACTAGTGTAACAACCCCCCACTCCCAGCCAGCTGCCTTCAGGATAAGATCTCAGTCCTCTAATGGGTTTTATGAGCACATTCACAATGTGGTCCCCTCCTATCTCCACCACCCCATCCCATGGCCATCACTGACTTGCTCTCCTATTGTTTACCCCATGAGGGTTTCTTCAATTCTTTTGAAGCTCTTCATTTTGCTCTCTGGGTCTTTGCACTTGTGGCTTTTTGTGATACTCTCCCTTGCTCCTACTTCACCCACTTGTTTTCCTTAGCCTTCCTTCATTCATTCACAGAATCTTCTTGGTGGAAACATTACTTATTCAGGAGGTGTTCCCCTATGTCTTCAAGTTAAGTTAGGACAGCTGAGGATATACTTTCATATATCCTGAAACATGCTTTTGAAAAAAGTATTTACCTTATAATTGCATACTTGATAAACAATTTTCCTTTAAAGTCTGAAGCTCTTTGAAGCAAATGTTGTATATAATGTACATTGTATCACCAGAGCTTGCACACAAACCCTATGATGTATCTGTACAATGAAGTGGTAAAGGAAATTTTTCTTTCAGGTCTGATAGATTCTGTGGTACCATGCGGGCACACCCACAGCCTGTCAACATTCAAAAAATATACAAAAAAAAAAAAAACCAAAAAAGGAAATAAAATACTGGTATCCACTTAGTTAAGCTTTCCTTTCTACTTTCCAAAGGAACGATCGCAAACTTCAACTACAATTGTATTTCTTTAATGACTTTCCTTTGAATGAAACATCCATACAATCAATCAGTTCACTATTCGCCCCTTGCCATAAAATATGTAATCATCGACATTACGGGTAGGAAAAAGTTGGTGGGAAGTTCTAAATAAGACAAGTGGAGAAAAACTAAAGCTTCAGACAATCTCTTTGAATGATGTTTAGAAAGTACATCTAAAATACATTAATACATACACACACATGCACACACACATACAATTTGTGTTCATATCTTTGGCACTAGCAGAAGAATTAATATAATTGATTGGGGGTGATATAAGTCAATAGCATTTTTGAAGATCATTGATGAAGCTCAATTAAAACAAAAGCATAAACACTGCATTTCCAATGAATAACAGAGGTCACCTAACATCAATGATAATGACAATAGGACTTAGAAAATAGAGCAGGCAGTAGAGATTTGAAAATATGTGGTAATTTATAAGAAAGGCAGCCAAACAAAGGGTCTTGTGCGTTCACATGAATGTCATATGCCTTCCAGTTCAGAGCATCCTTTTTAATGGAAAGATATGATCTTTAAGTGAAAACACGGACTAATCTTTATAGGGGGAAAAGGGTGGAAAATCAGCTAGTGTTTACATCAATTCCACACACATCTTCTTTATTCTCTAAATTCTTTGTTCTTCTACTAGAATTAAAAAAAAAAACCTGTTTGTTGTACCTAATTATTTACAAATACACTGTTAACCAAATGAAGAGACAGCTCAATAGAATAGAGTGACAATGTCGCTATTTATTTTGTATTTGTTTTTATTTTGTTTCTATTTTGAGGCAGTTTCTCATTTATGAAGTGAGTTGGTCTTGGACTTCTGTAGTCCCCCTGCAGCTGGGACTACAATAGGCATGTGCCACACACCAGGCTGATAATACTTTTTTAAAAGATGATACCCAAATCACTAAAAGATAGTTTAGATTGTGTAGGTTCACTAGGACAAGGTGTATATTCTGCTTTTATATCATGATATTCTTTACAAACTTGCACGGTAAAGGTGGTAATTGAAGTATATTTAACTATATTTCTTTTTCTTTTCTCTTTTTTTTTTGAGAGAGAGAGAGAGAGAGAGGGACAGTGAAAGAGAGAGAATCAATTCTATTTTGTTTTTCATGTGGCTTTTGTTGCTCCGACACTTTGTTGTGTATGTGGTGCTGGGGTTCAACCCTGCATCCTCATGCATGCCCAGAAAGCATTACAACCACTGAGCCATGGCTCCAGCCCTGAAGTATATTTCTTTATGTGATTTCTCAAAATGGTTTGAATTTCTTTAAAAATTTACGGTAATATTTACTTGTAAAATACTATCCAGAGTTTTGTATCTTCTATTAATTATATTTAATCTTGTCTATAGTTCAATGAATATCTAGACTATACATGCAATATAAAGGACATAAAACAACCCATTTCTTTGGGAAAGGTCAAAGGCAAATACAATTCCCATTGGCCTTTTAATTAGTTATTTATTGAAAGTTATGGTATCAAATACCAAATATGCTAGA